>JAQNBH010000001.1:25293646-25445976 GCA_028752905.1 Cladorhizidae sp. MBARI D1340-BT2
GCTACCAGTGCTCTCCCTAGCTCCTCCCATTTATAGTTAACTGCATCAAGGATCTCCATCAAATATGGAACATCACCTTCTAAAAGGGACCTGTCACCACTCAATGCCTGGCTCTCACCTGTTTCAAACAACTCCTTGCTAAGACACTTAGCCAGCTTTTCCATGGGCCCACACACCCCACCCCCCATCAAACCCAGCCAGGACTATAAGAAACTCATAGAACACTGCATCATGTCTCACTCCCTCACAGCAGTAACAGTCTTAGCTTAGACTCCAACCTGGCATGGTCCAGTGCAGCAAATAGATCATCCACCTCCAGGGAGATGACCATTGAGGTTGTGTAGTCCTCAGAGAATTCTACAAGTTTGATGGAAGACAAATGAGACAGCAAGTCCTTCTTGTTCTGCAGGAGTCCTCTTAAGACATTTACAGAGAGAGAAAGAGAGAGCTAGGTAATGGCAAACTGAAAGCTCAGCTATTCACAGAGTTTGAGAGATACTAGATTTCAATGTTTGACCTCTGGGCCATCCTTTATGCTGGAGCTACCACTAGCTGACTTCCAGGCCTAATACAAATTAGTGTAAGGTGTGTTCCCTCCTCCCCCCCCCCCCCCCCCCACAAATTTGATTGCCCACAAAACAACTGAGTGAAGGAGCACTAATGATGTACAACTTAGCTAGGTGTGTGTGTGTGTGTGTGTAGTGTGTGTGTGTGTGTGTGGTGTGTGTGTGTGTGTGTGTGTATAGCCGAAGTTCTTGTCTACTATTGAGGAGTGAGATAATACAGCTTGATGCCTTTAAAAAAACCCGATGGTCAAAATTTATATCTCAGCTAAAACTTACTTTGGCAACATTATAATTGGTGTGTTCGCTGAATTTTGACCCCCCCCCCCCCCCCCCCCCCCCCACCCAAAAATTGATCATGCCTTGAATCTTACACAAAGGTAGTAAATGGTCATCCTTCACAACAGGTAAGGTGATCCTTGACTTTGACAAAAGGCAACAAACCGGCATGCTTTAAAACGGTGAAATTTTGTCTTCAGGAGCTTGTACTGGGGGACGCAGTAGCACTCCCTATATTGCTATTTTTAAATGGCAGCCAAAAAGTCAGAGTTTATATCTCAGCTATGACTCATTTTGGCAACTTCTTAGTTTCATAAACAGTGTGTCTTCAACTCTCAACGAACTCTCAGTTGACATGACGATATATATAGCCAATTTTGACTACAAGAGCATTTCTTTGTTTTTTGGCTGCCATTTTAAAAATTAGCATTCAAACCAGTATAGGGAGTGCTACCCTACTCCCCAGTGTAGCGTGGGGTTGTGAGATGACAATCTTCACATGATCCACTCCATTTTGACTAATGTCATTGAATCAATGAATGCAGCACATCTGATCAGAGTCATCACTTCTCGGACAAAACTTCAAACGCTCCTTCTCATGTCAGTGACTGTTACCTTCTGTACATTGTAAACATTCCATATTGGACAGCTGATGGTTTGGGGATCTGCCAGTGACTGCCACCTTCTGTACGCTGTAAAACATTCCATGTTGAACAGCTAATGGTTTGGGAATCTGTGAGTGACTGCCACCTTCTGTACATTGTAAACATTCCATGTTGAACAGCTGATGGTTTGGAGATCTGTCAGTGACTGCCACCTTCTGTACATTGTAAACATTCCATGTTGAACAGCTGATGATTTGGGCATCTGCCAGTGACTGCTACCTTCTGTAGGCTATAAACAACCACATACTTTCCACTCAAGCAGATGGAGGAAAGACTACAAACCTGACCAGTGTGAAAAGATTGGCCTCTCTTTGCTTCCCATGAGATTCTTCCATATTTTCCACTGAATCAACATTATCCTGCAGCTTTGATTCAAACTGCCATACAAATTCCTCTGACCAGGTCTAAGCCACTTCTCCAACTGGCGTGAGGGACTGCCTCCATTCTGTCTGACTAGTCCTTCACTTGTCTTTCTCTGAGTGCTTGTCAAGTCCTTCACTTGTCTGTCTCTGACTGCTTGTCTGGTTTTATCTAAACCAGCTCTTTTTTGCCTGTCGATCTGCTGAAGTGGCTCTATCTCGGACTTGTGGCATTTCTGTCAGTTGCTGTGTGCTGCCCTGCACATGCTCAGTAGCATGATGCACACACAAACACACAGAGAAAGAGAGAGACAAGTATATAGACACTTACTTCTTTCATGAAATCTCTTCTGCTGTTACTGTATCCATTGAACACATAGCCTGCATACACCAGATGACCTCGCATGTACATCTGGAGGATATGAACAGTAAACCTAACAATAACTATTACTACTACTACTACTACTACTACTACTACTACTACTACTACTACTACAGCAACAAGGACAAGATAACAACAAAATAGGTCTATTGAATCTGAAGGAATATTTTTACCAGAAACATTCCAGCTGATGCATTGTGTCTCTGTACTAATAGAGGCGTGTCCAGGTAAGGGATCAGTCTGGCCTGAGCTAAATCATACTTTAACAGACGGAAAGAATCCTTGACAGACTATGAGAAACAAACAAACAATAACAACAAGAAGAATAACAAGACACTTCTATAGCAAGCTGCTGACATTAAACAGCACTTCTTTAGCTCCCTCCAAGAATACAATTCCCCTAAAAATATCCTATTAATGGCAATTTATGAACCAACCTGCAAGCATGGGGAGAATCTGACTCTGTTCTGATGGCAGTAGATGCTATCTACCAGAGGCTCACAAGAGAAGGTGTCCTCTTTACTGAAGAGAGGGGGAAATGGGAGAACACAATTATTATAGAAAATGTGCTATCCATTAACCTCTGGAACATTTCTAGGATAACATAGTAAAGAAGATGTTCAGTAGGTCGAAATCTCTCACTTTTGTCAGGCATTTCATGTTGCAGTGGATGGTTATCATGCGAATCATCACCATTAGGGCACCAGTCAATTCTTACCTAGCTACTTCTTGCCAATCCTTCATGCACCCACGTGGAAAAGCTTGCTCTTGCTACCCTTTTACAACACAATTATCTGATTAGTGCACATTGGAATGTATATTGCTATGGCTGTCCATTCTACATACACAACGGCTTTTAGCAACACAAACAGCAAGCTGTGTTTTTTTACTGAACTAAACACTTAGTATGTCATGAATCTAATTTTTTCCAATTCTTTTTTTTTCTTTTTTCTTTTTTTTAGATTTGTGTCCGGACTTTGGATGTATGTAACTTTAGTATCGTTCTATACCCACAATTTTAGTGTCAAGTAAAGCACACAGATAAAATATATGTGCTGACTAGATGTTGTGGAGCTCTAAAGTAGTAACTTCACTGCAGAAAGTTCTCAGCATCTGGACTTCATGTCAGGAAGAAAAACACACTCTTTCCCCTAAATTTCTGATCTGGCTATCTTGACTTTTAGATCCCCCCCCCCCCCCCCCCCCCTCCTGAGAATTGTGTCATGCTGCTAATTACTACAGGTCCTATAACTATTACAATTTTTTTTATTGGACAATCGATGTAAGTCATCTTTGTCCCATTTTGATCTGCATCATGCCTATCTATTATATAGTGCTCCCCTAAATAATTCTGTTATACCAGAGAATCTATGGTGGAAGATAGAAATGTAGCTATGAATTTCAATGCCCCTTAAAAAATGTCCCAACCCATCTCCCAAATAACTGATTGACAACTGTAAATGGATATATGCTCAAACTTTGACATCAGTCACAATTAAAAATGGACCATATATGCTGAAGACCAGATTAGTTTCCCTGCGCCTGCTCAGTGGATTGCTGTCGTTATAAAATAGTAATAAAGATTTCCTTCTGGTTTAACACGAGAGAGGGGGAAATTATGGCTCACGATTTGCTTCCATAAATGGTCACTTACTGCTCTTTCTGGAAACTTTATTTTCTGGGGAAAGCTGCACAGGCATCTATGCTTACTCACAAATCACTCTGCTCTTCAGAAAGGAGATGCTCCTGGATATATTTCCTTGGGCTTCAATATTAATTTTAAATGCAGAGGGGAGTAATGCATAGCTTTTATTTGCTTCCCTCAATGGAGATGATTCTTGTACCAAACTGCAGCTTATTGTATTTGCATTATAATGTATTTGAAAAAAAGTTATATAAAAAAAGTCTTTCACGTCGCATTTATCATCATGATGACATCATCAATTATTGCACAGGTCAGTACTGGATTAAGATTTCAGTTAGGAGGACAGTAGCTAGGATTAGCACCTGGGTAGAATTAGAACTAGGGCAATAGATAGGATTATGACCAGAGTAATAGCTAGGGTTAGGGACAGCGCAATGGTTAGGGTTAGGGCCAGGGCAATCAATAGAACTAGGGCAAGGGCAATGGCTAGGGTCAGGGCAAAGAATCCTAACACTGGGTCATAATGATGACATCATGAGCACTGTTAGATTAATTGCTATTGCCATTGCCCTAATGCTTGTGACAATCATGTGACAGGAATAAACCAGTATTGCTCCACCCTGCCCGCCTGCTTGCATGGAAACGGCAGCAACTCACAGACTAGACTTGATGTAGATCACCACCAGCTGTTCCGCGGGCACGTGAGATGCAAGGAAGCAGTCAAGCTCCAAGTCAGAGATGAAGGGGGCATGGCGCTTATCACACCTGCATCACAGTATGTAAAGTGAAGTCTACTCATATTAAAACATATTGCCCCCATGGGACCCTGATGGCATCACACTGTAACTTTGTAACATCATGTGACAGTATGAAATGAATTTCCTGACATAAGCTTTTCTTCTTTGAACAACTACTGATCCCAACATAATCAGGCCCACTCTCAGTTAAAGGAAGTTTGGATTTAACCATCCAAGTGGGCGACCCTATTGTGTGTATTAGTTACATTGTATATAGAGGGATGCACTTTTGGTTACAGTGTACAAAACTATTTGCTAATTGTAAGTTTTTATCTCTGTGGGGCTTGTTTTGTGGGGACTAATCTCCTGGCCAGCAGCAGCTGCTAGCAACTGCTCTTAGTAACTCAAGCCTTTGAGTGCACTAAAAGGTAAGTACCTGCATGGCTAAGCTAAGATCTGGTGTGGATGAAAAGGTGGGTTCATTTAAGCCCCTCTGGAGATGGGCCTACCAATCTTGGCGAAGCTTCACAAACCACTCGCGCCTGGTTCACAAAGTTTTTTTTGCAATATATTTATTCATTGATGAGAATGTGTCTTGGGAATGGGGTTCCTATTCTCACTTTCAGTGCAATAGGAATCGGAGATTGGAATGGGTAGTCTATACTTACTTGCAATGAGAATGGGGATTTGGAATGAGGTCTAAACTTACTTGCATGCTGGCATACTCTCTAGATGCTCCACTATCATCCTGTGCAGAGCACTTGGGGAAGTGTCTGTCAAGGTACCAACAAACATATATGGCACATGGGTAGGTTACGTTTGAGGAAGTCCACCCTAAACCATGCCCATTGGATTGTTGCTCTCATTGTTGCTCTCATTCACACATTTACAGGTAAAGTTTTGTGGAGTGTGTGAGTTATGACAACCACGACAACTTGCTCTCTTGAATATACACAGTATGCTGCACTTTGTAGAAATGTCAGAAATTTCCTGGAAATGGTGAAAATGTTTGTGGCTGTTAATGGTTGCCTAATACATAGTTATAATGATTGCCTTTGTTGTTATTGTTGTTGTTGTTGTTGTTGTGAAGTAAAATAGAAAGGATACAAAGGACAGCCCACAGCCACTCCTCTCAGCATTGTCTTGGAAACTGCTGACTTCTCATCTCCCTTCATTTGGCAGGAACTTTTACCAGAAGAGGATTCCATCGTAAGATTAACAACCCTTTACAGAAACACAAACAAAAAGCATTAACAATATAAATACTTGTGAAGTGCACTGCGTGCAGAAGACCAGATCTCTGAAGGAAGGATTTGAAGGTGCTGGTGATACTGAAGTGAAACTAAATTGATTTAAGAAGGTGTTCACAAACTCGCACCTCACACTTCATGGTGATTGCAGATAGTGCAAGTCATAATTTATCAGTTGAGGTTTGCGCCTCAGCTCATGACTTAGCCTTGGATCACTTTCAGAACTTAGTTCAAGGTTGTAACTAAAGGCTATAGCCTCTTCCATAAGTCTATAACTTGCCTCGAATGTTTACTTTTAGTTAGGAGGATAAGAGGTCGATAAAGCCTTGCAGCCATTCATCATTTATCATCCAAGCATCAATTATTGGCTAGACATACATTTTGCTAGACTTGAAATATCGGCCACTTATGAAAATCATTTCACAGCTAATTTCCGATTAAAAAAATGGGCTTTAAAACGAGCACCACTGAATTCGGCAGCCAGCTGTGTATCCCTTACCAGCTATGTTCATTATTATTCTTATGTAACTATATGTAACTACAACAGTGAGTGATCAAACTTTTTTTTTAATTTTTTAATATTTTCTGTCTTGTTTAGATAAACCAAGTCCACTTCATTTCACTGTTGTTGCCATTCTCTGCATGTTGGTACAAGAAAGGTTTTGCTTCCCCATGGATGCACAAGAGTGTATGCACAATTCCACCCCACCACACTGCAACATTTTTGTGTGATTTTGGGAGAGGAATAAATGATAATTGAAAATTACATGACACCAGAGGAAATTTTCCTCTGAACCTATTATTATTATTATTATTATTATTATTATTATTATTATTATTATTATTATTATTATTATTATTATTATTATTATTATTATTATTATTATTATTATTATTATTATTATTATTATTATTATTATTATTATTATTACTTCGTGTTGTTGCTGTTATTGTAAAATAATATTAAAAACACTCTTAACGATGCTTTTACCGATTCTGTGGAGAGGTTAACTGGAGTGAGGATCTGTTAGTTGAAATTTTTGGGGTTGCAGCTATTTCTCCCTCTGCCATACCTCCCAGCGCAGGAGTGAAGAGCTTTAAGGAGGCCATAATGGTGGGGCTGATCTGACATGAGCTGGCCCTGGAGTTAAGTGGGTGTGTTTTAGAGCGTGTGTGTTGAAGGCGTGATGATGGTCTGGCAACACCTGCACACCATGTTGTTGGAATAAAGTCTATCGAACAGCAACAATAAAATAAGTTATGAGAGCAAGAATGAAACAGCCTACCACCACCATCAACAACAGCATCAACAACATCAGCAACAACAGGAGTAACAGCAGGAGAAACAGCAGGAGCAACAGAAGCAGCAACAACAATAGTAGAAGTAACAACAGTAGTAACAAGAGAACAAAAACCAAAAACAACAACTGAAGCAAAGGAACAAACAGAAACAACAGCAACAGCAACAGCAGCAACAACACCAGCAACAACAGCAAAACTATAACAACAACACTAGAAGCAACAACAGTAAAACTATGACAACAACAGCAATAACAACAGCAGCAACAGCAGAAAAACTATATCAACCACAGCAACAACAGCAGCAACAACAGAAAAACTATAAAAACAACTGCAAAAAGCAGCAGCAACAACACAAGCAACAGCAGCAGCAACAACAGAAAAACTATAACAACAACCACAAAAAGCAGCAGCAGCACCAGCAACAACACCAGCAACAACACCAGCAAAACTATAACAACAACAGCAACAATAGAAGTGAGAGCAACAACAAAAAAAACAAGATCAAGAAAAAAATTACAAATGACCTCAATAATCAACTTGAATTTTACTCTCTTGATGTTTCGACTAGATGCTCTAGCCTTCAACAGGAATATTCCTGATGAAGGCTAGAGCATCTAGTCAAAACGTCGAGAGGATTATTGAGAAGGTCATTGTAATTTTATTATGTCAACTGAGAGTTTGTTGAGAGAATAACATAAAATCAACAACAACAACAACAACAACATTTCCAACTACACAAAACAATTAACACTGTGTTTAATAGACAAACCTGCTGTGTATCCCAAGGAACTCTTCACCAGTCTAACCTGTGAAGGCATTCCTTTCTCTGCGCAAAGCCCAGACTTTGAGGCGGTGCGTAGGCGAGAAGCCGAGGGCTTGCTGATGCCCACAGTGGTGCAATAATGCCTCATCCACTTGTCCACAACCTCCTGAGCACTCTTCCTCAGACACCCCAGTTTTTCAATGAATTTGTCTCCTTCTTCCAAGAGGTTGGACAGGGGATGGATCACACTGCCGCTCTCATCTCCAGACAGAGCAGACTGCAAGGAAGACACAATGCATGCGTACATCATAACTCTGACGTGAAGGATATTTGACCCAACTGTGCTTCCATAACTGAAGTTATATGGAGACTAAATTTTACTATCATAGGAACCATCGTTATTTCTTTGGTAACTGTCGAGGATCTCCAGACTCTAGGGAACCCCTAACAGCAGACCACCATGACCATATGACCATATATGGTCAGCTCCAGACTCTAGGGAACCCCTAACAGCAGACCATGACCATATGACCATATATGGTCAGACTTGGAACTGAACTAGTAAATGGAATTAGACCCGGACATGATAAAGCATAGGCAGGCTCATTAGCAAGCATATTACCATATATAGTCTGGCTTGCACTAAAGGCTGGGGAATGTATTTAAAAGGAGCCAGCTAGTGAGGCAGGCCAGAATACTTCTTGTGAGTTATCTGGCTTGGGATCAGCTATCTCTGCATGTGAGGGATACTGTATCCTTAACAAACATGGGTGGAGAGAGCAAGTGAAGTCACTCCCACCATCATTGGGAGAGTTATTGTTTTATTTGTTTGTTTGTTTGTTTTTAGATTCAGCCGACCTTAGACCTTAAAGAATAGTTTGTTGTTGTGCATTCTTGTTATTATCCTCGGAACTCAATAATTAAAGGTTATTACTCACCCCTGAAGAATTATGTGTGCAAAAGACATGCTAGTGGTCTGTCCTGATGAGCACACAAATTTATTTAAGTTGTTAATTTAGTGAAAATGTATTAAACTTAACTAATGTGCTCACCAGCCTTGAAGCTTATGGTTGTATACATACCTCAGAGTTACAAACTCCTGGGGAAAATGAGTGTTTGTAACTTTGAAATGCTCTGAAACTATTGATGTCATGCTTAATATTTGACTCTTCTGCAGGTATTTACAACTCTTTTCACTGTTCCAAGACTCTTTCACCTCTCCACTTACCTAAATGCAATGCCATACACCATGCAGGTGTTTATCACTGGCGATTACCACCCAGTGTGTCTGGACTGCACTAACTAGAACTAAGACTTCAAGAAATCTTGTCATTCGTGTTTATTTTTAGGAATCGTGTCTCTTCTTTGCTGCTAAAGAGTGTGGTTCACGTAGAACCACCAGGTCATGGTGTAGCTTCAGCAGCAAACTTCATCATCTCTCCACTTTCTTAATGTCTGTCACCATTGGTACTCCAACCTCCCTCGCTAAGGCTGACAAAGTATTTGGTGCTGCCTTGGTCCACTTTTTTCAGCTTCTCTCTAATGGAAGGCGAAATTCGTTACATTTTGTTGAAGATCTTGAGGCCACGTCGAACAAAAATAGCGTGCGAAAGGGAGGGAGCAAATGCAATTTCGTGTGTGTGCATGTGCAGTAAATATGAGAGATAATTTTTGTGTGAAGATACTTTACCCGTTAGGTATTCATTTGCGATGAAGTGTTCATAATTCTGGGATTCATTACATTGGGGTTCTATGGTATTGCATATATTGTGGCTGTAATCAAATAAGTTACAAAAAAAAGATTTACGGAAAACTGCTAATAATTTTGGCAGACAAATCACTATTGCAACTTGTATTTTATGACACCTTTCCATGGCAAGCCTAGCTTTGGTTTCGAGGGGAGGGGGGGGGGGGGAGGATTCTCTACCTAGTCCCAGTGTCATGTTAACATTAGGGACATCTCCCCATAGGGGGATCATTCAGCCAAATGAAGAACAAAAAAAACATGGCTCCGTAACCATGGATTGCAATGGTGGGTCCAGAACTGGAATTAGGTGACATCTTCAAACTAACCAGAAGGCTGAAGCCTTGATATTTCAAACACTTTACATTGTGTGGTGAGCACTAATTCACACTTGTTCAGTAGACCAAATAAAATGCAGGTGGTGTGAAACCTGGATTATTGAACTTGGGACTCTCTCACACCCACACACACACCCCCCCCTAGATGAAATGAAACAGACTATATATGCTATACATTCTACATACCAAATTTACCACAGTGGTTGTTCATGACAAGGGCCATGGATAGACATGGGACTAACTAGGGATGTCCTAAGTTCAAGGTTGTTTATTCTCACCAAATTCTAGCCCTATCACCACACTCCTACCTGCTCTATTGCCCTGTGGCTCTAGCCCTATCCCCACCCTTAACTCTGACTCTATTGCCCTGTGGCTCTACCTACCCTTAACTCTGACTCTATTACCCTGTGGCTCTACCTACCCTTAACTCTGACTCTATTACCCTGTGGCTCTACCTACCCTTAACTCTGACTCTATTGCCCTGTGGCTCTACCTACCCTTAACTCTGACTCTATTGCCCTGTGGCTCTAGCCCTATCCCCACCCTTAACTCTGACTCTATTACCCTGTGGCTCTACCTACCCTTAACTCTGACTCTATTGCCCTGTGGCTCTAGCCCTACCTACCCTTAACTCTGACTCTATTGCCCTAGCCCTACCTACCCTTAACTCTGACTCTATTGCCCTGTGGCTCTAGCCCTACCTACCCTTAACTCTGACTCTATTGCCCTAGCCCTACCTACCCTTAACTCTAACTCTATTTCCCCTGTGGCTCTAGCCCTACCTACCCTTAACTCTCTATTGCCCTAGCCCTACCTACCCTTAACTCTGACTCTATTGCCCTGTGGCTCTAGCCCTACATACCCTTAACTCTGACTCTATTGCCCTGTGGCTCTAGCCCTACCTACCCTTAACTCTGACTCTATTGCCCTGTGGCTCTAGCCCTACATACCCTTAACTCTGACTCTATTGCCCTAGCCCTACCTACCTACCCTTAACTCTGACTCTATTGCCCTGTGGCTCTAGCCCTACCTACCTTTAACTCTGACTCTATTGCCCTGTGGCTCTAGCCCTACCTACCCTTAACTCTGACTCTATTGCCCTAGCCCTACTTACCCTTAACTCTGCCCTGTGGCTCTAGCCCTACCTACCCTTAACTCTGACTCTATTGCCCTGTGGCTCTAGCCCTACCTACCCTTAACTCTGAGTCTATTGCCCTGTGGCCCTAGCCCCTAGCCCTGCCTAGTGTTAATGGAAAAGGAACCTGAACTATGCATGTCTATGACTAATCCTGTCCATGACATCACTGGACAAGAAACTATTGAAAGTTAAACATTCTCGTCAAAGCTAAATGAGAATTTCCAAAGTTTTATTTTAAACCAAACCCACTAATTATGCAAGTGCATGGGGACATGGACTTCTGTGAATGGCTGTCTTATTGACATTCAATGAGGCATGCTGCTGCCTGTTGCTCTGGAGTGAGACCAGCATATGCTGATCATGTGAAGATCCAGGGTCTTTGGGGACTGAGGCTCCCTCCTCCCAAGTTAATGATATTCATTATATAACTGCAATAACTAGACTCCCCAAAAAGACGAGGACTGCCTTGTCTTGTCAAAAGCATAATCTAAAGTAGCCAACATTTGGTCATCACTTGAGGAGTGCAGTATTTGATGTGACACAGGCCATACCTTTTGCCTTCTGCAATCACATTCTATCTGAGCAGAGTGAATAAGTCAAACAGTGAGAGCATGTCTAAAAGAACTCGTATCTCAAGAGGACCTCCTGTAAAGAGAGTAGCCAAAGCAATGAATTTACGCCAATATTTTTCTAGCATGAAGAAAGTCTATTAGCTACACACTAATGAGTTTTATGTAAAATGACCAGGTAGATTTACTGTTTGCTTGACTGCTGGGAATTCAGTACCTGGTGATAGTCCTAGCAGTGCCTTTCTATTTCATACATGTACTTTCCATTCTGTCTCGAGTGCTGATGATTCTTTATCAGAAAATGATCTGTCTAACTCTTTCAGCTTGGCAGCTGGAGCCACAATTTCTTTGAGGCCAAGCTTATGATGGCGCGGGTACTATGGCAGGAAAATCAAAAGGAGCAACTGCATGTATAACCAAACAGTGTCCAAAGGTAGTGTATACCCACTGTGCAATGATTGAATCTTTGTGTAGTCAAATGTTGCAGTGTTCAAGAAGTCAGCAATATGATGCAAACTGTCGATAAAATAGCACACTTCTTCGGAAATTCTCCTAAGAGACAGACAGAACTTATTGATGACATCATGGAAGGTGAGAAAAGAAAAAATTAAAAGCGATATACCGAACCAGATAGGTGGAGCGTCATGAAGCCTCCCACCTTTTTTTTACTTGTTTTTGCCTCTAGCTAGTCAGTTGTCTAGAGGCTATTGCTAATAGTACTGCAACCGAATGGAATAGAGATTCCCGTACTGATGATCATCAAAGCTAGGGCTAGACACAAATATAAATATCACAACTACACAATTTAACAGCAGTGATTCAGGAAATATCTGTCGTGGGTATTTTGGATACTTGTAAAACAAATTGTTTTTGTTAATTGGTGCAAAGATAATTTATTATCTTTTCTCTATATATGTCTATAGCTTCCCAACAAAATATTTCTCAGTTTTCTTCCATTGGTACTTTGGAGGTGTTTTAGAGGGCTGATTGCGAAGCTTCAGGGGCCTTCTTTATGTGGATGTAGCATATGCCCACTTGAAATAAAGAGTGTAGAAGATGTTCGTCATAGGTCAAGATCCAATGTGGATTCATTTCATCAGAAGACATACACAAGAGCTCTTAAAATGGCTGGAATCATTGGTGTAGAGGAGTCCAGCACCACATCTAGCTAATAGACAGCAACAATTGTTCAAATATATCCAGGCCCAGAATTGTATTGATTACTTGTCTAAATAGACCACCTGATCACTAAGCTTTATACCAGGCTTGATGAAGCTTCATCTCATAATATTTCTGAGTTCATGCTCTTACTTCCTTGGAGCCGGAGCATCCACACATTCATTATTGTCATTCTATGAATATGATTACCACTTCTATCATTCAGTTTGACATGTGAAAATAAAAGTAGGAAAGTCAGGCACAGCTGACCTCTGACCTGGATAACATACAGATAAAGACTTCCCCCCAACATGCACATACTTTTGCCCATCATGCCACTTCCTGTAACCAGCTGTGAGTGCGAATGATCTATTAGCATGCTAAGATTGATAAAAACACCACTCCATAGCATCACGAGGCAAGAGAGACTGAACAGGCTAGCATTGCTCTATTATCAAGATATAGATCTTACTCCAGAAGAAGTTGCTTTGCTTGATTGTCATCCCCAATGCGTGTTACTCACTGTAATGTAAAATGTTATGTTGATACATTTTGTGTATATTTATCGTATTCATTGCACTTTTATCAAACTGCCAAGCTTTACCATGCACCCACCATTGTATGGCCATCTTACCCCCCCCCCCCCCCCCCCCCCCACATACACACACACTCATATAAAGCCTGGATTTTCCCCTGAGGACAAACATATTCTGATAGTGGCCACTAGGTAGGTAGAACTTCTACAGGCTGAAAGTAACTCTAGAAGGACTAACTAACTAGCCATGACCTAAGCTAAATCTCAATCTCTTTACCTAAATGCACATGGCCAGACCCTTTACCAGTCACTGGCTAGCTCAATTATTATTCGAAGTTTAAAATGTACTGTGGTGTTTTTAACACCATTTGAAATTTTTATCCATGAGCGAGTAGATGATCAAGGAACAAAGAAAATTCAGATTTCGGAGATCATTGGATCGAGCCCATTTTCTTGCAATTTTGGCAGAGCATGATGCAAACATGCTCTTTTCGACCACCTTGAGCTTGCAAATTTTTAACAATCGAAATGCCATCTTGTGAAGGCAGTCCAATATCTATTATAACAGCATCAAAAGCCTCAGTTGCTAGTGCTTGGGCTGCTATATTACCATCAAACATAAGATCAGTGGCATAATTGTGTTTTTTTAACCCCTCAGCAATTCCCTCGCCGAGCATAGGGTCATCTTCAACCACTAAAATATGCATTGTTTTTTACCAAAAATATATCCTTGTTCTTGATATTACCATTATCTTGATTAACTGTTAGCAAAAAAAGTGGATCACTGCATAAGATTTAATGTAATTTTTTTTTCCTTGCATGACTCACGTTGGCTCCTGTTATATTGCGAAGGCCCTTTGTTGAACTTCTTGCTCCTTTGCTCACGTCTAGAACTGGAGGTGATGATTCTTTAGAGACAATGCTTGCCTTCCTGACTCGACTCTGAACATTAAATGACAACAACTAACACATTGTAACGAAGGGGTTGTTGTTATATTAGGCATTACTCTCGCTCGATGCTTTATGAACGTTTGAAAATGGGGGCACCATAGTATGGAGGTTTTTGCTGGGTTGTTTCTTCTATCCACTTATAATTGTTGTTGTTGTTATTATTAGTTAAGTATACAGTAAAAGCATTGCTAGGCACGTTTAGGACATTTTTTTGTAAATGCAGATTCCACTGTTGTGTACTTAGCCCTCATTCATAAGTGATGCACTCTTAACTGTGGAGACAATGAACTGTTGCATACCTGCCAACTGTTTATGACCAAAATGCAGGATACTTGGACACATGCACCCTTCTACCGGGTGTGGGGAGGGGTGAATTTTAAATCAAATGCTATCAGCAACTTTGGGCAGTAAATCTATTAATTTCAAGGTCACTAGATGCACTGATTCATGTTTAAGATGCAGTTTATTTTGGCTTCAAGGCAGTGAAAGTAGGAAATCCTTGCTTCCAGATGCCCAAGCCCTACCTGCATATCACATTTTGAGGATCTGACGGTTTCACAAAACGATATTTCTTCAGTCACAGCAAATTAAATTTGGTTCTCCTCCAGTCTTCTCCTCCAATCTCTTGGCACAGTCCATGCTTGCTTTCTAGGTGGAGTATGGAACTTGACTGGGGTTCACGGTGGTCTGAATCGGACATATTGACAGACTTAAATGTCTGATAAAGAGCATAAATTCATTGGGAGGCAGTTCTAGAAATTCAGCCCGTATTCGTGTGACTATACTAGTTGTGCATCTTACATTTCTAAGTAGGAGGAGCCATAACAATGCTAGCAGCTGGAGTGCAAAGGTCACACAGATTCCAGAGGGAGGAACTGGCCTCTACTAGCTAGTTACTAGCCAGATCACGGAGCTGAAGAACCATCAATCAGCACATGCTTCTCCTATTTAAAACCCAGGGTAACAAGAAAAATGCTTGACATTTGGCATGTCTGGTGGGACAGCAAGACAAGGATATGGAATGTGGGAGTGTCTCCTTTGAGATGCAGGGCATTTGGCAGGTCTGCTGTTGAGCAAGCATCATATTGTAGCCAATTTTAAAGAAGATGGCTAGTGAATGGCTGAAGGCAGTCGCCGCTCAGGAAGGAACAGTCAACATTGTCTAACCCCCACCCTTGGCCAGGAAGAGCTACTGCAGAAAAGTCAAAGCTGGACAGTTATAGACCTGATCAAGATGACAAGTTTTCAATTTCCCCAATGTCACTATACAGTGCTTGAGTGTGTGTACTGTCTGAGTTCATCGAGTGCAGATAATGAAAAATAGAAAAATAACAAGCTACACAATGAACTTTGACCGAAGGAAAGGATCAGCAGTTCCAGAGAAAATGTATGAGAATATTTATTAGCTTGTCTACAATTGATGAATGCTTATTACATATGAACCTGCATTATAACAATTCCCTCATCACTCTGGTTTCTAAAGTGTCCATTATAAATGCAGGTTCCTCTCTGCACACTGCCACAGGATCGTCCTTGTATATATCTAGTGAAACTGCCTCTCCTGTAATCAGCCTCAACCTCTGATCCAGGTCTCAGTGAGGCTGAGACTGGATTCTACTTGCATAGAAACTCCCCAAGGATGACTGCAGTGTTAACTCATCCCTTTGGCCAATTTGTGACTTGCCAGGTATGATTTAAAAAGAAAAAGGCATGCGTAAAGTGGATGTGGTTCTATGTCCTTAAAAAAACACATGATGAACCCTGCCCCCTCTCAATAACCTTGGCTATGGACCTATTAGGATTATACTTGTGCATGAATTTTTCACATTCCCAATCTTGGCAAAGCAACACGATAACATTACCAACAAACTACTCGAGCTACATTAGAGCTCATAGCTGAAGCAGTTTGCTGGCAAAGCTATCTCTAGTTCTACTGTATTGAAATATATTGCTTTTTGAAAGGTCAAAATTTACAAAGGGCAGCATTATCTTGGACAGGTTTGACCAAAACAGAAATGGTAACCATAATAGGAGCTCTGTCTGCCTGTGTGTAAGTGTGGCTGATGGAAGCTTCACCAGCTTGAAGACATTCCCACAATGTCTTCAACAACAAAAAAAGTGAGTAGCCGAAGTGGATACCTGTATATGTGTGTATGTGTGTTTAGAGATGCGGATGCCACACTAGCTTGAAAACACTCCTGCAACCGAGTTCTATATATTTGTCAATAAACAACTCGGCCACACAGAACCCAAACATGCTACACAGTGGTTGTTAGGATGTGCTCTTTGTTAAGCAGTGGTTTCCTACTGACCTGTATTACCAGCTCAACAACTGTAATGGTGGAACATTATACCGAGAATACCAAACAAAAAAGTATTAATAGGATGACGTATTATAAATCAATGTCTGTATTCATGTCAGCTCTATACATTACAGTGCTGCACGTATGTCTTTCTCAATGATCAACTTAAGATCGGTTTCTCAACATTTCAGCTAGATGCTCCTTCTTGATGGAGGCTAGAGTAGCTATCTACTAGCTGGAAGGTCCAGAAGCAAATTTTGAGTTGTTTATTGAGAAGGTTACTATGTCAGATAAGAGTTCATTGAAAGTTTTTCTAGTGTTTTGGGTGGGTAGTTTTTGCTTCTTACTTGAGCAGCTTGGGAGATGAATGGCATTGTGGATAGCATGCTCCCCACAGTTAAATCCTGGAGGGGAAAATAACAAAAAAAACAAGGCAATGTACAAGGGGTTAATAAAAATGTTTACAGTTGGTATAACATTTGCACAATATGTTCACGATCAGCATGACTTGCTTATAATGCCTTGATACATTGTGTTTTAATATAATAATATCTAGAAAATGGGACTTAGTGTACGACAGTATAAAAATGACTGATACAATGATGTTCTTGATAATCAACTTAAATTTACTCACTTGATGTTTCCACTAATGCTTAGAAACTTAAATTTACCCACTCAATATTTCAGCTAGATGCTCCAGCCTATAAACTTAAATTTACTCACTTGACATCGCGGCAAGATGTTCCAGCCTTCATCAGGAATAATGTCATTCCCGATGAAGGCTGGAGCATCTTGCCAAAATTCAAGTGAGTAAATTTGATTATTGTATCTACTGTGTCAACTGAGAGTTTTGAGAGTATACCTGATTGACCTGTTAAAGACACCCATGTATACCACAACCAGTTTGACGACTCCTTACCTCACTTACCAATCATTATAGTGATTTTAAACTTAAACAGTTGCCCAGGAGTGAGAACTCCACAAACTTAACAGCAGAACTTGGTGCAGATTATTTGTCCTGCGTATAATACATTACATGTACTAACTTGATTGCATCATCGACAATGACCTGACTCACTTCTTTCGTAATTGAGAAACAGAGCAGTCGTGGAGATGCACTGGAACATTTCAATACTAAATTCATTATGAGTGGATCTATTTTACACAAGCTATGCGAGGGAAGGAAAAAGGATTGATTCATACACCAGGGGCAGATCCAGGGTTTTGGGGGGGGGGGTTAAACCCCCCCCCCCCTTCGGTCTATAAATGTATAAAATTCTTTAATGAACACATTACATGTGCTTAAGCTTAAATACTTTCTTGGTCTATTTAGTGTAGGGACAAAACATTTTTGCATGTAGGACTAGCAAATCTGTATAATATAATTAGGTAAAGTGAAATGTGGTTGGTGGTCTTAGGCTATCAATCACATGATGAATGTGCTGTGGCAATCGGCAACCACATGGTTTAATATGTGCTACAGTATCAGATCAGAACTCAGAGGCTAAAAATGAAGAGACTACGTCAGTGTTCCTTGTCATCCTTTGGAGTTACTTCTGGCTCTGAACATGACCATTCCATAAGTGATAGTTTGTCACCTTAGAGACTACATCAGTGCTCTTTCTCTTCTTCTGGCGATACTTCAGGACCACATCAAGAGGTAACAAAAAGTAGCAATTCTGACCCTGCTCATGCCAGTTCAGATATTGAATTGGATTTAGTGGGATGTGTGGTTATCATGAGATCTGAAGAAGGTGTTAAAGAAAATGACATTGTGTGCCAGTCCATTCCTTCAGATTCTAACGATGCTAGTTCTTTGCAAACAGCTTTCATGGAAACGGGAAGTATATCAATGATATTGGACTTGTTGCTTCTGGTATATAGTATACCAATCAGTTCCTTGTCAGATAGTGACAACATGAATTTTTGAAGAGTGAAGGCAAACATTCAAAGTTTGCAACCTTTGAAAGGGAAAGAAACTACCATTAACATTTCAGAAGTCATGGCTAAAAGAGTTCGAATGGTTGTCATATTCACCCTCACATGAAGGAGGTTACTGTAAATATTGTGTACTGTTTGGACAAATTACGAAGGGTTAATTGGGAATTCTAGTGAAAAAAATTTCAGCGTAAAAATGATAGGTATTTAACTAATCATGGGGATCTTCAATATCACCAAGATGTTTTACATGCTGCAAAATTATTCCTGATGACATTCAAAAATCTAGAAACCAGAATAGATTGTCAAGTCCAGAAAATGTCTAACACAACCTCCAACCAAAATAAACACATCCTCTCAGCTATTGTTAATGCTGTTAAATTTTGCAGCATGCAGGGGCTTCCTATGCAGGGCCATAGAGAGAGCATGACATAAAATCCTCTGGAAATAGAGGTAACTTTCTAGCTTTGCTCGAATATGTTGCCAAGTACGATCCAATAATACGGGATCATCTTGAACTAGGATAGAAGAACCAGCAATACACATCTAAAGTAATACAAAATGAAATTATAAGTATTATGGCAGATTTATTGCGTGAAAAGCTTTTAAGTCAGCGTTATGGCTGACAAGGTCACAGACACAAGCATGCAAATCAGGAAATTTTATCTTTATGTATCCGATTTGTTGATCTTGGTCAAGCTCAGCCGCATATCCATGAAATATTTTTGGACTTTCTCCACCTCGAAAGTGGCTACTGGAGAAAACATTGCTGCTGGTATTATTGATCTTCTCAATAAGCATGGTATTGAAGTTGACGATATGAGAGAATAGTCATATGATGGAGCTGCTGGCAAAAGAAGAGGGACTCAGGCTTTTATCAAGAAGAAGAATGCACTTGCTTTGTATACTCATTGTCACTCACATGTTTTAAATTTGGCTGTAGCAAAATCATGCTCTGTGCCTGATATTCGAAATACAATTGATGTCATAAATGAAGTGTATCTCTGTTAATTTTGTACACTTTTGCTCCAGAAAATAGAGTGCATAAACTGAAGGGTCTATGTAAAACTAGGTGGACAGAAAGGAATGAATGTCTAGAACTATTTCTCTCTCTTTATCAATATATAGTAACATATATGGATGCCATGTTACATTTTGATGAGTACCCTCAATTGCAAACTCATGTCCAAGAATAACCCCCCCCCCCTTACTGATACTCTAGATCTGGCCCTGTACACCCAAAGAACAAAGGGAAGAAGCCTTGCATTTATCTAAATAGAGTGGCATAAAGGTCATGCAGAGGTCATTCGATTCTTACAACTACTTTTCAAGATTTGACTAAGTCTGTGTGTTAACAATAATAAATAACCTACCTCATTAGTCGGACGGTCCAGCAGATCTTCTGCCGTAGGTCCAAGTGCAAATTTATAGGCCTGCCCCCTCATGGAGACCCGGAGTTCAATGCTCGTCAAGCTAGAGCAGTGGAGAGAGAGGTGCACGTTCAGGTGAAAGTTCACAGACACTGGCATGGTCGTCTTAAGAGGAGGCCACTCCCATTTACGAGTGAGTTCACCACTCTGTTGTGTATATAAGTGAGTGAGTGAATGAAGTCAATAATGAGAGATGGAGCACGCCATAAATATATAAATGGAATTTTCATTGTGAAATAAATTTGATAGGTATTATATTCTAAAACACTGGGATAGTCTCTCTTTCTGACTAGTGTGGCTTCTCTGACAATCATCTCTTCATATGCACACTGACCTGGCCCGGGTTTCTGGAATAAAGAGAGACATTTCACTACCAGAATAAACCCAACAAATAATAAGAGCTGAAAAAAATTCATGCTATGAACATGAGATATCCCTTTTATGGTAATTAAAGAGCGTCTTTGGAAATTACAGGAAGTGACTTTCATAGGATTGACCATGAAAAATGGGAGGAGTGAATTGCACATGAAAATCCGATGAGTTGTGGGATGCATTTCACTCTTTGCCATGAAATGGTGGCGAGTAAAGTACATGAAAACATGACCATGCACCTTATTATGGAGGATAGCTCCAGCCAGACATAATAGAGCACCAGTCCTGGATCCCGTTCCTGGTGTATACCATCATTTCAAGCCACAACAAGCATTTACTTTCTTGACGAGCAACCCAAAGGTGTTTTCCTGGTTTCAGCACATCTCAAGGCAGCATGTCCATACTGCAATGCCTTTGAACTTGAGGTGACATACCAATGCATACCAATGCCTCAATATCCTCATTCATCATTATCAATCTATCAGTCGCAGCTTCAAAGGAAGAACAACCTCTATCTATACATACAATGACTTACTTGATAATCTTACTTACTCGGACATCTCAGCTAGTTGCTCTAGCCTTCATCAAGAATGTCGAGTGAGTAAATTCAAGTTGATTGTCAAAAAAAGTCATTGTATCTACATTACGTCAACTGAGAATTCATTGAGAATCTCTTTCTAGTTCCCCCACATGCTGCACCCAGTGAGGAACAGGCATTCTCCCAACTGTTCTCATGGCAACCATGACTAAACTCAAGGACCCTTCTGATAAGCAGCTGCTAGAAGCACACCAAGGAAGAGCTATCACCCATCTTTGCCATGGTTAGGACCATGCCCCTTCTGGAAGCCTTCATTTTAACAGTTTGGGTAACCTGGACTGGGTGAGCAGAAGCATGTCTGGGCTGTTGAGGCCTTCGTGGGAGATGCATAAAGTCACTCGCAGTGCTGTCACCCACAGCTTTGGTTGCCATTATTGATGTTTGTTTCTACGAAACTGGAATGTAAAATGATGTGTACTTATTCACAGGAAGAGCGGATTTGAGATTTTTATAAATTGAGCTGTCCGCTGCTCTTCAAGCAACCGATAGTTACACTGTTGCCTTGAACTGTCCATTACTCTTCTAGACTGACAGTTATACTGTTGCCCTGAGCTCTCCATTGCTCTTCCAGCAACTGACAGTTACACTGTTGCCTTGAGCTGTCCGTTGCACTTCAAGCAACTGGCAGTTAAACTGTTGCCTTGAGTTGTCTGCTGCTCTTAGCAACTGTCAGTTACACTGTTGCCTTCCTCCACATGAAGTACGGATCTTCACACCCCATCCTGTGGACACACTAAACAATGATGTCCATGTAGCCACATACAGCTTCAATGTAGAGAAACTGATGATTCATCACCAGACAGTACACATTGTAGGCTGCAGTTGTGCATGAAGAACTCAAATGCCGTTCCTGGGGTCCAGCGCAACCTCAATGTTGACCTGTTAATTTTTTTCAGGGCTCTTTCTGCTTCAACATGCTGAAGTGGTAAATGAAGAAGAGGCCAGCAAAGTACTTAGAAGTCACTTGGTTGCCCTTTTCAGGACCATACTTCATGGCAACATCCAGGAACATCATGTAGCCCCACAGGAAGCTCTTGCTGCCCCCCTGTAGTTACACTCCAGCTCACAGTTGGGGAACTGGTGGGAGTTGTTGATGCTGATGTGGATCCACTGCAGATCAGCTTTGTCAAAGATGTGTGGGATTTGCTTCCAATTTGCATCCTGTTCAGTGTCCTGGAAGATGGCAGTGGGCAGCTCCTTGCTGGAGTTGGCAGTTTTGCATCATATTGCACCGAGCTCACTGCTGGCATACTGATGCCAGTATAGCATGATTGCTCCAAATCCAGCATTTGCTCTTAGTGTTCAGAATGGAGACAGGCCATTACAGAGAGAGAGTTATTTGACAGGGAACTTTCCTACAAGCACATCACTAGCCTAGTGCAGCATATTTTGGTGCTAGCTATTGTAAGGTGGAAGCCGAACTCGATGCCAAGGAACACAAAACTAATGTCTCAAGAATTTAACTCAACAGCACCATAATGGTTACATCCTTGGCACTGACACAGAGCAGCCAGCTGCTGTTGAATATGATGTAGGTGCCTTTCTAATAGAAATGCTAGCAGTAAATGGCTCCAGTTAAGGAAGTATCAGCCATGTTAGCAGCAAGGAGGTGATTGTCAAAGTTGAATTCAGCTGGGTTTGTGTTCCCCATACTGGTGCCTGTACCAGAGCATGTTTGTGCCCATGGACTTGGAGTGGTCTCCACTGGCAGTCACCACCTGAATTAGGTTGAGGTATGCACTATTGTAGCTCTCAGTGATCCTGTTGATCAGGAGCTCACAGTCAAAGAGCAACCACCCTCTGTTGGCCAAAGTGATATTTGCACTGGTTACATATAACTGTTTTGTACCATAAATCCATGAACCCAAGCACGGACTTGTGGTACCGTAAGAGTTGGACTGAGTCATTGCTTTCAATGATGACCTGTTTCTGGCTACAGCTTTGATTGCAGAGGTAGATCTCCATATACTCCTGCCACTGGTTGAACTTGTAAACGATGATCTCCTCAGAGAGCTTATCCATAAGGCCTTTCCCTAAGGCATTTATCCAGGAGGCTGCTTGCCATGATCTTCCTATGGCAATGCCTGCATGCCAACTACCCCCTTATAAACATTGTTGTGTCCTATACACCACACAGAAAATTGGTGCCCATTCAATTGTGTGATTTCTTGGAGAGCAAAATATCACATCTTACCAGCCAGACAGTAAAAACTCAATTCTGCTCTGGTCCATGATCTTCAGGACCCTGGAGATCTGTGTTGGGTGAGTCACCGGATGCTTAGGAGCTGGTGGTTTACAGGGGCTGTCTGGAACAAAGCATAGCTGGCCTCAGCTGCTCTCACTCACAAGGGAGCAATGCAACAGTAGCATCTGCTCCTGGGTGATGTCTACCTATGCATGGGTGCCACCCCCAGTGAGGTTACACAGAGTGAAGCCCAAGAGTGGGGCAATGTGTATTGGGCACATTGAGGTAGACTTTCTAGGCATACTTTATAGCACTATCTAGCATGTGATTCTTGGCCCTCAGCATGAAGGCTTCAGTAGAGAAAACACCTCAGGCTTTTAATTCCAGCTAGATTGCTGCATGTATCTTCTTTGGAGGCTCCTGGTATAATAGTCATCCTTTTCTGAGAAAAGGTGCAGGCTCCACGATTCTTCCTACTCTTCCAGCAGTAATTTTGAAGCCTGCATTGTATGTTGTCAGCACTTGTGATGTTTTGCCATGCATTCCACGGACCTGCCTCAACCATCATCATCTTTTATTGTTGTTTAGATCTAAGGGAAGGGTAGTGGTATTGAGAAGTTAACTATGAAGTCCCGGTCTGTGATGCTGTTCATGATGATTGCCTTCTTGGAGTCAACGAGAACACCGTCTCCATGGCTACATAGCATTGGCTGGTACATACAACAAAAAATTCCATCGGTCACATGATCACTAGCTACTTGACCTTGTGGTGGCCATTAGCCAAGAACATTGTGAGGAGCTCCTTCACCTCATTTTTCAGCACCCAAATGTCATTTCCTGCCTGAATGCTTCTGTCTGCAAACATTCTTTTGGTAGCACATGCCAGTCTCGTCGTTTTGTGCATGAGCTTTGGTATGTTTGTTGCTCTGTGCCAAGCTGCTGTCAGAGTGTGTGATGGCAGTTACATTTAACCTCTTGCTGCCCCTTAGGTCCCTGACAATCTGCTCAAGCTTGACGAGGCTCACCTCCAAGGATAATTGTTCAAGTTCATTGGTCCCGTCTAGATTACTTATTGTGATACATGGCCAGTAGCTACTCAGCGTGGAGATCAAGACAATTTCGGGTAGCATTCGTTCTACTTCTTGACAGAGGAGTCTGTCCTCCGTGAGATACTGCCTGTCTCCATTCTGGATACTCTGCCTGATGATGTCTAACATCAAGTCATTCTCCTGAGCAGTCTCTGAGATCCTCCTGGGAGTTCTCTATGGCAACAAATACACCCTGCAACACATCGGCCTCGTGATCTTGCCTCACGACATGGTTTTGCAACCTTCGGCCAACTCCTCTGAAGCCCTTTTCAAGGTGGTCCCTTTTGGTAACTGTGACTGTGGCACACACTGAGTGCAGGGAAAAGGCACTGCATAGCAAATTTGTGTGCCACCTGCAAGGTCTCATGTTTGGCAAATAAACTCACACACCAGAGCATGTCACTGTTTCAGAGTTTCAACTCCCACGAAAGGTGTAACTTCAGCTATAGCAAATCTATATGAGCTTGTACAAATTGCATTAATGACCCATACATTAATGACCCATACAGCATATTATTAAGAGGAGTCAGTAATAAGATCCGCCCCTTTTTTTAGGGTTCTCCTTTAGCTTTAACTATAATAACTATAGGGGGGGCTTTAACGGCTCTTTTTGTGGCTAGTGTGAGGATAGTTCAAAATGAGGGATAGTTCAAAATGATTTGAAAAAAGTAATTGCTTATTCTACTTGTAGTCAATTAGGTTATGCCATCCTTGGCAAGACACACCAACTAACTCCAACTTCAGCTATTCCGTGCCTCAAGTGAGATCAACACGACTAACAATCTCTTTCACTGTGCTATAAAGGCCTATCTCACAATACAGTATGATGTGATGCAAAGGCCTCACCATATTATGAACCAGCCTTTACTGATAAACAGATTGCAACTGTGAGCAAAACAACTTGCCATGTGAAAAATATTGCACACTTCTGCTGTATTTTCAATATATTATATTGGGCGGTGTAGTGCATTCCCTATAATGGTTTGACTCCTACGTTACAATGGTGTCCAAAAAGCCACAGTTTATATCTCAGCTAAAACTTTTTGGGGCAGTTTTCTAGTACCCTATCAGCCAACTTTAGCTCCCAAACCACTTCAAGCGCATGCCTTGAATTCTACGCAAAAGCAATAAACTGGCATCCCTTGAATTTCTGTCCTCAAAATCTTGTATCTATCTATCTATCTATTTACTTTTCCTCCCACATATTGTAATTTCCAGCTGCATTGGAACGACTAATCTGTTTCTCAATTCAGAAAAAGAAAAAAGGTAAAAGATCATTAATGCAGCAAACACACTTGTGCATGTGCAATATCGAGTCTAGTGAGCTGGCAGTTGCATGTTTTTGCTACCAAGAGGATTTCCTCAGTGGCTTTTTGTTGTGACAATACACAACAAAACCAGGTAGCTACTTAAGTCCATGTACATATATATATATGTGTATATATGAATACCTAGGCATGTGTAATGAATACTATAATAATAAACATAATTTATTAGCATGACATCTATCTGGGTCTGCTCCTCCTTGGAAATTTTACATTTATGCTACCCCATCAGGGAACAAAGAAGTCCAAGCAGCCCAAAGAAGATCTAGTGTCTACAGAAACATCTCACAGAACTGGTTTCCTAGTAACAATGTGATTAAATATATACTTAAAGCATTTATACTACAGCAATTTTTCTAGGTTTATGAAGTTGGAAATTTTACATTTATGCTACCCCATCAGGGAACAAAGAAGTCCAAGTGGCCCAAAGAAGACCTAGTGTCTACAGAAACATCTCACAGAACTGGTTTCCTAGTAACAATGTGATTACATATATACTTAAAGCATTTATACTGCAATTTTTCTATATAGGTTTTCTATTCTGTACACCAATAATACATGCACCAATAATTCATACACCAATAATTCATACACCAATAATTCATACACCAATAATTCATACACCAATAATAGCTTCTAAATCATCATCAGAAAGTTTTCCGGAGATTCAATTGTCATTAGCGATGAGAGGCTACACTCCACCAGACAGTTTCTCAATCAGTCCTTGATTAGTTACATTCCTGAGAAACTTCTTCTGCCTGATGCAGTCCTCCATAGGCTGATACCTGACCGTGCTCAGTTTAGGAAGCATTGTTTCATTAGGAAGGTCTTCTTTTGGCTGGTTGGTGATGCAGCTATGGTAAGTTTTCCATTCTGCATGGATTTCGAAATCAAAGCGAACCCTTTACCTTTGATTTAGCAACCATGTCATTTCCATAGTGGCCAACCAGCATACGGACACAACCTTCTCCACATAATGCATAACCTGAAGAATCAAATTTTGGAATCTTAGGAACAAGGCTGCTACAGGATGATGCTACATCTTGACAGCTTTTGATGTTGCTTGTCAGGTCATTTAAGAAATGGTTTAGCTTCCATTGTCTGAAGGATTGACTATCTTCATCTCAGGCATATTGAGTACTCACTGAATCTCTTTCAGTGACACACTTCTTTTAGGGGAATAGTGGACAATTTTCCATAGTCTAGTCGATGTTGTATACACATACTTAATTCCTGGAGTAGAGTTAGCAGCTTGAACACAAGCAAGCTGAAGCATGTGGCAGTGGCAGTGCACAAACAGTGCATGAGGAGAATTCTTCCTTAGTTGACTCTGAACTCCATTTTTCCTTCCGGAGAAATTGTTGTCCCTTCACACCCCATGACCTAGCTTGCTGAGCAGTATATTCTTCTGTTATGGGAAATCAACTAGAGCTGAGTATAATATAGTGCTGGCAACAGCCTTCATTAAAGGGGTGATATCCATGAAGTGCTCTACTGCCATCCATTTCAGTCAGATGGTAGACAATTCTTCTACTGGAGTAATGTCTGTGCACTTGTCAGCCATTAGCTTTGCGCCATGAATACATTCAAGAAGGGTTTGCTCAACCCACTGGCCAATTGCTGTTATAAATTCTACTGCAGCATCTTTTGATGTGTATGTAGCATTTCTTCCAGCACTCTCGACATGGTTTCTAAGATTTTCTCCGCCACAACTTACAATTAAGTCAACCCATCCATCAAGATGGTGGCATGAGTGATATGTCACCAGAAGGTGGTGGGTACACAGAAGGAGTGCCTTAATATTGCTTTCCAATTTTTCAAGTTTACTTCCTCTCCTATATTCTGCAGCTGTTGAATTACAGCTCCCTTTTTCACTGCCCTGGAATCTGCTAATTCTCATGATTAGCCACTATGGAAGTGTGCTGGCATTTTTTTAATTGCCTTTTCCCAGTTTTTGAAAGTCCTCCAGTTATTTGGAGAGATTTTTCCCTTTTCCTGATATCTTACAGAAAGCATCTGGTGGTCTTTATTGTGCTCTAGCCAGGGGAACAATTCTTCCATTCCTTGTTCTACTTCCTGATGCTCACAAGTGGAGGAGACTTAGAGCGGCACTTTACAGAAGTAGCTGGAGATTGAGAGATACATTGACTTTTAGGAGTTGGTGCTTGAGTAATCCGTCTCTGAGTTCTCTGATTTCATCCTTAGAGTTACTAGTACTGGATGGCCCTGGGTTAGAAGAGATTCTGACGATGAATATCCATGAAAGTTAGAGCCAATGACAAAAACTATTTACCTTTGGCTATATATACTGAGAGTAGATCTCGGTGATGTTTATATTTGCCAAGTCATGCTGAGTGAGCTGTACATTTTGCTGAGACAACTAGTCAGCTTGACAAGTATAGAAAATCATTCAAGTCAGTGGGTGTTTAATCACTGACTAGGTCAGCTGCTCAGCCTGCTATTTCTCTCTGAAATTGCATCATAAGAACCCTAATTTCGTATGCTCCCAGACCCCATAAAGGGAACCTTGCAGGCGCTTGGAGTCTTGCCTTAGTCTTTCCCTCCACCCCCCACCCCCATCCTCCTACCCCCTGCACTTTATGAAAAATCCTGAAAGAAACCCTGTCTATGATTGGTTAGTTCTGGGTTATACCAAGTAACTTTGTGTAGGAGGCTGCTTGACTGTATAAAAACATTTAAAGACAAAAAATATTAATTCACTGGCCATTATTATTATACTGCATTAATTTAATTTGTGTTATTTGGTGATCGTTATTTTAATAGGTAAACATGCTCATTGTCTATATTTGTAAATTCTTGTTTCAGAGATATATAGTTTAAAAACATTGTCTTGTGTGTGTGTATATTATACATATTTCCTTAGGCAGCAACTTTATATATTGTGTTTAACTTACACTTCCCTGCACATGTGCAGGACATACAATATATTTCCAGAACTAGTATATATGTGCACGATGAATCATATCCTCACCTAATTCCTCAACCTTCACAACTCACACACACACAGAACTCTCAAGTTTGGATTTCTACGAAGCATGAAACTGATTCTAATTGATGCACACCCATGTTATTTGCAGTTACATGGTCATTTGTATCGCAGTCAGCTAATCAAGATAAACCTAGCTATAGCATTAGGCCAAGATTTGCTGGTTGTTTCAGTATCCAGTCAGTGTCTCTACTTGAGCTATCGCTGTTTTTTATCTTGTATTTCCTAAAACTTCAAAGTCGTCAGCTTCATTCCATTCAAGTCCGTAAATAGATCATCATCACTATCCTTTTTGTCGGCTTTGCATATATACAATTTTGCCAAAATCTATATAATTATATAATTATATATGCTTAGGGGCTTCTACAAGAACTCAGCCTAATCCTACACAGCTGAAAACACAACATTATTACAATGACCTTCTCAACAATTAACTTGAATTTTGAGAAGGTCATTGTAATTACGTTATGTCAACTGAGAGTTGGGTTGCTCAGAGGAAGAACAACCTCTAATGCTTGTTGCTTGAAATGATGGTATACACCAGCAACAAGATCCAGGACTGGTGCTCTATTATGTCTGGCTGGAGCTATCATTCCTCCATAATAAGGTGCACGGTTATGTTTTCATGTACTTTACTCGCCACCAGTTCATGGCAGAGAGTAAAATACATCCCCCGAGATGCATGGAAAATTCATGATCTGGTGAGAGAGCATTACACGACATCAGAAGGCATGTTATTTTTTGTCTCCCACCAGATGCATCTCAGAATTTCCTTTCCACACAAATATGAATTTCACAGGTTTGCACGCGCACATGCACACATATACATTCCTTATGCTGATCCCACACTCCTCTCTTCACCACCTCAAACATACACACACACATCTCATCTACTTCCTCGATCTTCTCCTCCCCCACACACTAGTCTTCCTTCCCCTTTACACTCTCTATATAGACTCCTTTCTTTTCCTCCTCCTCTTAAATACAAAGATACATGCAGACTATATATTGATTACAATCAACTAGCTCTACTACTAGCCCTATCTCCAGCCCTAGGCCTAGCCTCCAAGTACAGACTACTGACCAACTGCATGAGAGACCGATTAAACTGTTTCTTCTACTACCTCACCCTTAGCTTCCCTTCTCTAACCTCATTGTAAAGACACCCTCCGCTCCTGTCCGAGAGCATCCGGATGGACCCATTCTTGTGGTAGCAGCAGCCACTGCCCAAGGGAGTGAAGTACGCCAGAAGGGGCGACCTTTCACAATCATCAAAAATGAGAGAATAGAACCCCTTGTTCCTCCTTAGGGGGCCATCCCTGTCACAACGACTCAAGCACACTGCTTGTCTTCCTGAGAAATACCTGAAATAGACAGGGAACTAAAGAGTGCTGTGGTGCATGATCAGGAGGCTGGTGGGAGGGGATGGTTCAAAAATGCCTAAGAGGTATAGGGGAAGAGGTATGTATACCCAGTGTCATGACAAAATTACTCATATTTACGAAATTGCTTGCAGACAAATTATAATTGAATGGAGAGACCTTTTTTGGTCGCATATCTAGAACTTACATTAGCATTCTCCTTTCCTTGCTGTCCCCATGAAGTGACTGCTGCTAGTGCAGGTCTCCTTCAAGGAAAGCCAAGCTACTGCATATTTATACTCTGCTCTTCAGTGAGTTGAGCTGGTATCCTAAGTTTGAGTGCCCAGGCCACATTTTGATGGGAATCCTGTACCTAGGCTGCCAACAGCTCAAATATAGTTTTTTTGCCATTATGCCCCCATTGATTAATCTGCAAGTAACTTGACAGTACAGGTAATGTAGTATGATACAAGTATTTGCCAGACAAATATTCACAGTTAAAATGTTTTTTAATGTTTTTAACTACCTATATATAGACCCTATTAATGTGGACCATGGCTACCTTTATTATAAGTGTTGTTGTGAAGTTTTCCTGAAAGAATGGACAAGACCACACTAAACTCTGCATATCTCCAAACCTCCTATATGCTTCCCCTGAACATTTGAGAGGCACTTGCTGTCAACTATTCTGGGAGGGGCAGTGTATATACCAACCATTACCTCCCCTATTCCTTCCCTCTCCCCACAGGCTTGCTTACCAGATTTTCTGTATATGCAAATGACAAAGAATTGGTCAAATGGCATTGGATGTCTTGTTCTAGTTTCATCATATTTTTTACGACAATGCATGACCACTCACATTGGCATGGCATCCAAGTGAATGCTTGCAAATTAGCAAACTCAAAGATCCTGACTCGATAGTAAACTTGTCATTTTCCCTGTGAGTGCACTGTATGACAGAGTTTGGCTAGTGAGACCACCACTCTCCAAGTTCGGTGAACTCCAAGTTTTCTTTCCCCTTCTTTTCTCTCTCTCCCTCCTTTCTCATACCCTCTCTCTCCCTCGCTTCTTCTTTCACCTTCCCCTATCTCCCCAACATCTTCTTCCACCTCCCCCCCCTCACTTAACCTTTATCTCCTCTCCTCCTCACTATTTCAACCTCTCTTCCTCACCTTTTCTTCCTCTTCTCCCCCTCACCTTCATTTTCTCCTATCCTCACACCTCTTCTTCTGCCTCTTTCCTTCATTTCCTTTTCCTCTCTTCCTCGTTTCTTCTTCCCACTATCCCCCTCACATTCCCTCTTTTTTGTCCCACATTTACTCCCTCTCACTCCTCCCACTCATTTCCTCATCGTTCCACTTCCCCATCCCTTTCCCTCTCTCTCTCCTTGCCTATAACTTATTCCTTCTCTCCATCCCACCTTACCCTCTCCTCTCCCCTTCCTTTCCTAATCTTTCCTGGCTTACTTGCAATATCCTGATCCATCTGGCAATGTGAGCACAAACGTCCTCATACCCTCGCCATTCATCAATACTGTATTATCCACTCCTCCTGGAGACAAAATTCCGCCACTCAGCAGAAGCTTAGATAGCAGGGTAGGGTGAGGAACAGTGAAGGATCTCTGGTGTTTGGTCCGTAAAATTCTGACCTGAGGATCATTGTAGAACTTCACCACAAGCTTCCTGTCTGCTCCTCTCTTCCTGTCCAAGAACTGAGACTCTGCCCTGTGTGTGTGACATTACATACCTTAATTAAGGCTGGCTCTTAATTGGAGATATTATTTGAATGTTGAAAAAAATTTGCTAAGCTTTCGACCAACACACACACAAAAATAACATCAGTTGTATGTTCATTATCAAGTTGCTGTTAAAAGTAATTAGAACATGGAGCAAACAAATTATTGATCTATGATAAAATAATAATAAAAAATTATTTCCTCAGTTGAACATTAAAATCACCTTATCAATATTTATATATTTATTTATTTATTATCATTATTATCATTATCATTATCATCATCATCATTAAAATCAACTTATCAATATTTATATATTTATTTATTTATTATCATTATTATCATCATCATCATCATCATCATCGTCGTCATCATCATCATCATCATCATCATCATCTCATCATCATCATCATCATCATCATCATCATCATTATATTATTATTATTATTATTATTATTATTATTATTATTATTATTATTATTATTATTATTATTATTATTATTATTATTATTATTATTATTATTATTATTATTATTATTATTATTATTATTATTATTATTATTATTATATATAATTGTATTAAAATCACCTTCTCAATAATCAACTTCAAATTGTATTCACTCAACGTTTCGACTAGATGCTTAGTTTTCATCGAAACGTCGAGTGAATATAATTTGAAGCTGATTATTGAGAAGGTGATTTTATCAAATTATTTATAAAAAACAATAAATAAATAAATAAATATATAAATTTAGTTGTCTCTTGTATATACTATCATCAAATGCCTAATAGAAAAGGTAATTTTTACTTCTCCTATTGACTTGTGTACTCCTGAAAATATGTACTATGTACTAATTTTCCTAAACTAGCTCAATGTAACACCCACCAAACCCAATGAATCTTAGAAGAGTTAATATTAATTCCAACCAACAATACCAGCCTTAAACTAATGTAGCCAGTTTGCTAGCAAGGCTTCTTTTAGCCTTACTCTACGTATCAGGAAAAAACTGCAGTTGATGAAATGGCGAGATTTACAAAGCAGCGTCGTCCGACTATTTCTTAGGAATAGCCATAAAAGGTGTTTGGAGGAGTAATGTTGATCAACACCTGGGGGGGTCATGTCCCACATTCTCATTTTGTGCTCCTGTGCATGTGTTTTTCATGCTCCAAACAATATCCCACAAACAACACAATATGGCAGCATTACCAACAAACTACGCTGGCACTGACCTGATGGAAATGGTTTGGCAAGCGAGGCTGCTTCTAGCCCTACTCTATTAAAAAAGCTGCAGTTGCTGAAATGGCAGAGATTTACAGAGGACAGTGTCATCTTTGTTTGACTTAAGGGTTTGGGAGAGTAACATTGGGGGGTCTGGGCTCTTCTGCTAGATATTTTTTCCTTTCCCGGGCAATACCCGGTACTTATGTAGCTAGTGACATAAAAATATACAAAGAGAGAATGAAACATTTAGAACAAGGAAAATATTCATTAATGAACTACATTGGATTGCCTTGCCGAAAAGGAAGTATCCCTTTACCAATTGTGATGGGTAGCATATCAACTGAACAAAAAATATGAAAGCCAAGCATTAATACACAAGAAGAATGATTTGGAGGTCATTACAAAATGATTTTCTGTAAAATTGAGACCTCTTGCAATTCATATGTCTTTGTGCATGTGGTGCTTTTAGAGTTCATTTCCAGGAATAACTCTTGAAGAATGTGCAACACCTGTAGAATACTTCAAGTAACACTTTCCACAGCTGTCATTCTTTGTTTTAAAACAATAGCAACAACAACAAAAAGTAGTAACAGTATAGTAGTAGTAGAAGTGATGATGATGATGATGATGATGATGATGATGATGATGATGATGATGATGATGATGATGATGATGATGATGTTGATGATGATGATGATGATGATGATGATGATGATGATGATGATGATGATGATGATGATGATGATGATGATGATGATGATGATGATGATGATGTTGATGATGATGATGATGATGATGATGATGATGATGATGATGATGATGATGATGATGATGATGATGATGATGATGATGATGATGATGATAATAATATTAAAAAACAGTTACTTAAAAAAAGTTAAAATAACATTCTGACATGCTTCAGCTTCATTTCTCTCTTATAGTTATCTTTGCTCACTTACTAAATAGCAGAATTTTTTTAAATTTCATTAATTGACCACACCTCTTTCTGTGTAGCTCCTTGAGTTTCTTGTCCCACAAGCGCAGAGTGTGAGCTTCAGGATCGACCACATCACTAGGATGCACTAGCCATGCTGTCAACAACAACAACAACAACAGCTACAATGATAACAGCCAGCCACATCACTAGGATGCATTCTCATCCCTGAAGCAGGCTTTTTTTTAAATCAAGAGCCACAATGTTGAGCTGGATAGGTATTGCTTTTCTCCTAAACAGGTAATTACATCATCAACAACAGCAACAAACAAAAGCCCACAAAAATGGCTCAGGTTGTGTGTGTATTTGACTTCCTCAGATTGAGCCTCAGAAGTTTTAACAAAATTGATTGGCAGTATATAGCAGGATCACATGATACATCTTCTATTTGTTGTTGCTCTTTTTATTTCCTATTGCCCTAGATGCTGTTTTATGTGACCACACTCTGACCTTCTAACCTTGTTTGTCATCATTCATGAGTGTACTGATGGAGAAGGTGATTGTGGTCTTGGGAATTCCAAAATTACCTGAGAAAGGGGGGAGGGTGGGTGGATCAACCATTACCATTAAAATCAATTCCCACATAAACGGACTCCCTGATTCAAAAGGGTGCTTAAACAAACACTATATTAAACAATGAAGTGTTAAAAGCATCAGATTTGAAGGGAAAGAATCATATAAATTCTCGACAAGTAACAGGGAGGGATAAAATCATTTTTACAGTGTTAAAAAATTGTGATTACAACTTTGGAGCTCTATAAATTCTGCACGCTTAATTCTGTGAACTGCTTAAAAGATAGCTCTCTCTTTGTGCCCTATTTTGATACTAATCATGCCCAAGTTACAGGCAATCAAAGTTGGGTCTCAAAACCAGCACACCCATATTTGCAGCGGTTCTAGCTCCTAATTGGAAAGTGCTAGGCAACTGAAATTGCTACCAGTGGCTAGAGTAAGCCCAACTCTACTAAATAAGTGTCTTCATTGGGTGCTAAACTGTGAGTACAAGGTCATGCATGTTGGCTGAAAATCAATTTCCTAATTCCTTTCCAATTAGGAGCTAGAACTGCTGCGGATGGCATGCTAGTTTTCAGGCCCCCAATTTTGGTTACCTGTAACTTGGGCATGATTATACCTATGCAAAAAAATTATCAAAATGGAGCACACAGAGAGAGCAATTTTTTAAGCTACATATTGAGTTCATAGAATGAAGTGTGCAGAATTTATAGAGCTCCAAAGTTGTAACCACAATTTTACTTAGTAAATATATGGTGTCGCCCCCCCCCCCCCCCCCTCAAAGTCAAAGTCATATATAGCTGCAACTTCATCAACAACTTTAGAGTGGGCACTGTCAACATGACACCACAATATGAGAGCCATATAGACATTGCATAATATACAACACAAATATTGTTTTCTTTAATCGCCTTGTCAAAAAAAGAAATGCAAATATTTGTAGGACCCTTTACCTTATTGGTCTTCATTAATTAACAGGTAAAGGGTTTAGATGTTTGTGGTCTCATTAGTCAACACTTGACGAGACAATACAGCATATATTGTTTTATTTTAGTTATGTATTCTAGTTGTATTCTAGTTACATATGTTGTTAATTAGTCATAAATATGTTTATTTGCAGTAATCATTTTGTCGTGTTTCTATTTATATAGTTTTTTTGTAGTTAAGCAGCCTCACACATGAAGTTACTCAGTGTAACCATAGAATTAACCATCAGACATTACTCCTAACCATGTTTATTACTATGCTACACACATGTCCCTATATATTCATATATTATATATACATAATTCATAAATAGTTTCCTAGTTTTGTTGAAGGTCTGTGCTCAAAACAATGGTTGCAAAAGTAAGTTTCTGAGGAAATCACCTGGTCACTTCATGGTAGCAAAAATGTGCAGCTTTTTGCTAACTTAGTTAAGCTAGACTCAATATTTGGAAATACACAAGCATGTTAATTGTGATCCTTTACTACTTTTGGGGTTGTTTTTACTGAATAATTATTCACTGCAATGCCATTTAGAATCTTCTGGCAATAAAATTATGACGAACGGACCAATTGTACACCAAGTTACATGTGTGGGAGGAAGGTAGACGGATGATAGAGATGCAAGAACAACATTTCATTGTTTTAATGTTTTTTTGAGGCTGCCAATTTACAGACAGTTTAAGTATTTTTTGAGCTAAAGTCAGCTAAAACCACATGTAAGATATATAGAAGCTGCCAAAGTGAGAGCTGAGATAGAGTTAAACTTGTTGCAATTTTAAAACTCAATACCGCTGCACTCCCCAATAGCATGATGTATTGCAAACCTTCATGCTTAGCCCTCCTGGTCATGATTACAGTACTTACCAAATGATCGATTAGCTGGCAAAGGCTTGGCTGACATTGGTCTCTGCCGAAGAGCAGATGCGGGTCGCTTACATCCTCCATGTTGTGCATGGCTACCTTTCTCTGATAAACAGCAAGAAAATTGACTAAAAATACAATGTAAGCACACAACAACATTTAAGGGTAGAACAACACCAGAGCAACAGCTTTTGTGAGGTAAGGGAGTATACTGGCTAAGTTCTATCCTAAGGTTTGTGATATTTACATTGCTCTATGTAAGAGGGAGCTGTCCACTAATCCTCTTAGTTATTGCTTCTGGCCACCAATCCTCTTAGTTATTGCTCTATGTAAGAGGGAGCCATCCACTAATCCTCTTAGTTATTGCTTTATGTAAGATAGAGCTGTCCACTAATCCTCTTAGTTATTGCTTTATGTAAGAGGGAGCTGTCCACTAATCCTCTTAGTTATTGCTCTATGTAAGAGGGAGCTGTCCACTAATCCTGTTATTGCTCTATGTAAGAGGGAGCTGTCCACTAATCCTCTTAGTTATTGTTCTATGGAAGAGGGAGCTGTCCACTAATCCTCTTAGTTATTGCTCTATGTAAGAGGGAGCTGTCCACTAATCCTCTTAGTTATTGCTCTATGGAAGAGGGAGCTATCCACTAATCCTCTTAGTTATTGCTCTATGGAAGAGGGAGCTGTCCACTAATCCTCTTAGTTATTGCTTTATGTAAGAAGGAGCCATCCACTAATCCTCCTAGTTATTGCTTTATGTAAGAGGGAGATGTCCACTAATCCTCTTAGTTATTGCTCTATGTAAGAGGGAGCTGTCCACTAATGTTTGGTTTCAGTTGCAGTATATTTGGCCCCACCCATCTTTCCTCAAGCAAATTATTAAGTAAACAGCAAAGCCAATAAAAACACACATACCAACAACAGCAGCAAATAAACAACTAATTTACAAAACTTCACTCACGTCTAGATTTCTTGATTTGTTCCATTTCATGTTTTTTCCTCTGAGCCTGGACCTTGTCCATCCTGGTAGAGGTCGCCGCTGCGCCCCTCATCTTCAGAGACATGCTCTCTCTCTGATAGTGCAGAATGGTGGGACACAGCTCTGCAGGCAGCCGGTCATAATCTGTCGTTAAGCAAGAGTCACAGACATCTTCTGAGAGCGAAGACATGTAGGAAAAGTTGCTTCGAGCTGTGTGTGGACGCTCAGGAGAGGATTTCATTCCCACTCTCGCTCCTTCACCTTTTTTCTCCATGTTCATTCTCACCTTCTTCCCTACTTGCTTGTGGGAATCTCTCTGCGATAAGCTGGCTCCACCGCCAGTGAAAACTTGTCTGCTTTCTTCTTCAACTACCACTGGCTCAATTGAAGAGTGGCCTGACTTTTGCACTGATTTATCAGGGTTGTCTGTCAGGAAAGGATTTGTAATACTAAATCTGCAATCGTAGTAACAGTCCGTCTGCCACTCCCTCTTCTCGACAGTCACATCAAAAGACAGCTGCTCATAATCAAGAGACAAATTTGATACCAGATCCACAGGAAGGGTAACTTCAATATTTTCTTCACAAACGACGTCTAACACTTTGCCGAGCTTGGAGAGGATTCCTGTTGATGCGAACTTAGCCTCACTCACTCTCCAGATGGAGCCAAGATTTTTCACTTCTCTCTTGCTGCTTTGCTCTTTCTCGACTTCTTGCAAGAATTCGATCTTTTTCTCACTGAAGTTGGTTGTAGTTTTGATGTTACCAAGTTCTCCGCATGTTGTACGATTTCCACTCACAAGATTTGGTCCATAAGGATCGACAGAAGGAAAATGGATGCCATGAATTGCTACACTGGCTCTGTAACCTGACCATGAGTATAATCCACAGAGTGACACTGATTACAACATTACAAAGGATTACTAAGAATTACTAGAAATGCCGTGTGAGAATGCGATTATGCATGCATAAAATTATATATGGCATACATATAAAAAGATTCAGCTATACAAGACAATTTTTATTTGCTATCAAAAACAAAGGAAACAAGGGGGTATGAAAATGTAAACCATTACTATACACCAATCCGAAATGTTTTAATGGTAAAGGGTCATCAAACTGTTTGTGCGTACAATCTTGTTTCCTTTGTTTTTTAACAGCTCAATTGGAAACAAAACCCAAAGGAGAATGCGTTGCCACCAGCTGCAGGCAAATTCTTTTTAGAAAGTACAATTATTTTAAGAACTCTGGCTTTCTGATACTGAAGAAGAGGTCTTGTTGTTGAAACTGAAGGAGCAGTCTGTTGGATACTACTAGGAGAAGTCTGGCTCTCAAGACACTGCAAGGAGAGCCTGGTCTCAGACACTGCAAAGAGAGGTCTGGCTGTTGGACACTGCAAGGAGAGATCTGGCTGTCAGACATTGCAAGGAGAGGTCTGGCTGTCAGACATGAACCTTGATCAGAATGCAACATCCGTGGCAATCCCACAGTGGAAACAATTCACTGGTTATTCGTGTGCTTTTTGATCAGGTAAAGAAATGACTTCAGGCCATTGGGTAAAATACAAGAAAATAACAATTGTTGTGAAATGAAACAGGAACCTTGACAGCAACCATCTTCCATATTGATGAGATGGCTCTTGTAGGGCCAGTAAATTTTGATTGTTGGCATTTAGAGCATTCCTTGCAGCACTACTCAAAATCTCTTGCCAAAATACTTCTTTACGGGATCATTGAAGTGTTTTAAACTTGGTGGCCTGCACTTTCAATATCGTTGTTTTGTAGTAAGGATTATTTCTGAAGGTGAATTGGCACTGTGACTGGACCTGATGCTGGATCAGGACAAAACTGCCTATAGACATTAAGCTTTAATTGACTCCAACACTTTTGTAGCAATGGAGTGGTTGTTGCTACAGGTTGTGCATTAGTAAAGATGTTACATTGGATCACCACGCTGAATACTTTGAAATGCTTGAAATATTTGTGATGCCATGGTAACTGCTGTGTGAACTGGTCAAATCTGGAAAGGGCATCAGCATTGGAGTCCTCTGTTTCTTTTCTGAAGAAATCATTCTCCTGTAAAGCCAGCATCCATCAGCACAGTAGACTCATTTTCTGTGCAAATGACCATTGTAGAAGTGCATCTGTTAATGGCCTCTCCAAGTGGTACTGGTGAAATTGCTTGAGAGCATACACTACTGCCAAACACTCACTTTGGATTACTCTGTACATCTCTGCTGTTGTGAGGACTCGACTAGCACATGCTATTGCATGATCATCTAGTTTCAATACTGCACTCAGCCCTATGGTACCAGCATCTGTGTAGACTATGAATGGGCTATATAGCTCTATGACTAAATTTTGGATAAGCAAGTACTGATGCTCCAGTCAGCTTGTTTTTTGCAACTGAAATGCTGTGTTACACTGTGGTGTCCATGTGGATAATACTTCTTTCTGGTTATTTTGTGAAGAGGTGCTGCAATATCTGCAAATCCCTGAATGTATCTGCGATGGTAGAGTGCCATTCCTAAAAATTGCCGAACTCCTACTACATTTTTAGGGGTGGGCCATTTCTTTATTGCCTGTACCTTCTTCTCATCAGGCATCATTCCCTTGACAGAGAAAACATGACTAAGGTAAGCTACTTTAGTCATTCCTATGTGGCACTTATGACACCTCGGTATTAACCCACATTTACAAAGTTTCTGAAAGACCAGCTTCAAGTGATGTTGACGTTCATCTAAGATGGCCGAGTGCATCACCAATTAAGTTATAACAGCTGAAAATCCATGAAATATTTTGGCCATCACTTTTTTGAAAACAACTAGAGGCACCTGTGAGTCCAAATGGCATCCGCTTGAATTGAAACAGTCCCATGGACAAAATATTGTCTTGACAATGTCTCTTTGGTTCACTGGCATTTACCAATACCCATTTTTAAGGTCCAGTGTTGAAAATACAGCTGCACCTGAAAGTCTTTCTTGCATTTCTTTTGGCAGAAGTAAGGGATAAGCATCTTCGGTGGTTTCAGTTGCCGATAATCAACACATAACCATACAAGCACCGATTTCTTTTGCACATGCACAACAAGTACCAATTCAAGGACTTCAATAATACCTTCATCCAACATCTCCTGCATCTGCTCTTCAGTATTTTCCTTGTAAGTATGTCGCGGTGGTATGTGGACTGGCGAACATGCAGTGGGGATACAGTGCTGAGCAATGTTTGTCTTCCCAGGTGAACATCTGAAGAGTTCTTTGTACACTACATTCAGTAGGCCCACTTCATAACATTCTAGTAATTCCATTTGGTCTGTCTCTTTAAACAGAGGAATTGCACATTCATCCACTAGCTATTACAGTGAAGGTAGTTCTATATACTCCTACATTCATCTTCCCAAAAATAATTATAGCAAAGTGATCTGTGCATGCTTATTATTTACTTTTTTCACTGCAATTTCACTTTTTTCACCACTACCAATGAAAAGGTCTAATTCCGTTCTGATTGGCTATATAGCAACTGTGAAATATCGCCACAGGACTTTATGGCATTTTAGCACTGTACAGTAAGCAAATTCAAGTACATGTATATTAAAAACATCACAAATCAGAACTCGACCTACAATTATTGCTTGTGGCTCCAGTAGCTCTCAAGCGCACACTGCCTCCAGTAATGTTTCCTGCAGTGACACCTGGGCCTGGGACAACACCCGTAGAAAGGACCACGTCCACCTCCGCGTCCCTCTCTCCAGGACGAAATGTGATACCTTCCAAATTGGAATATGTGTCGTCAAATTTTCTCGCTCTCCTGGTCTGGAATCTCTTGGGATTATTCTGCTCAAAGAAGAAAAGGCCTTCTGCCTTTAGCATTTGAAGTGGTCAATATAGATTTGCTACTGTACATGAAAGGCTTAGGGATCGGATTCCCTACGACTACAGCTCTTTGTCGTCAGGGCTTTCTTTGGTAGAAGAGTACTCAGAACAGTACAAACGGGCAGTAAACTGGCACTGCAGTCTGGCCAAACTTCCAGCTTTTAACAGCCCCACCCCCTTTTCGTTCAGACGTTCAATCATCGCCCCCCCCCCCCCCCCCCCCCCCCCCCCCACCTGCCCGTCATTCTAGAGCAGTGTTTACCAAAGTACGGCCCGCGGGCCAGATCCGGCCCACTAAGCTCTTCAATCCGGCCCAGTAGCATCAAAGCAGGTTTGGAGAAGGTTTGGTGAAAATTGGTCCAGGCATCTAAATAAATAAGTAAAAATGGCGAGAAAGTTGGTAAGGGATCGCACAAAAATGATTTGGTAGCTGAACGAGCAGGAAACCCCGCCCAAACGGTGGGGTTGGACGTACGTCATTCACCCCCCTAGCGTTCTCAACCTCTGGGGGAATGGCAAAGTCTGCAACAGTAGCCTACAAAAGGCTTGCCTCCCTACTTGCAGCAAAAAGAGATCAGCACTACAGCACTGTCATGGCCTAGTTTCTCAGCTTCTCTCTTCTGAGGTCAACCATCACTTGTCTCAGGGGTGCTAGATCTACCTCAGGCCACCCCATTCATGAAACATCACCGATCGACCTTGCCATGAGTGAGGGTCGAATATCACTACATCAGTGAAATACAATGAACTGTATACCAATACAATAATTATGTGATGTCAAAAGTAATGTTTATGATCTTGAACGCAGAGTTTTCAAGGATGAGTGGACCAAAGATTTTTTCTTCGCCAAGGAGAAGGATAAAGTACTCTGCTTGATTTGCTCTGATACAGTCGCCGTCCCCAAACAGTTCAACATAACATCCAGAGGCATTATAAGTCCCATCATTCAAAAGACTATGATGCCTTCCAAGGAGACCAGAGGGTTTCTAAGGACAGAGGAGTTAAGAAAATGCTTCAGAGTCAGCAAAAGATCTTCAAGAAGGCTGATCTGCAGAGCAAAAAGGCAGCTTCAAAGTGGCAGAGGTGCTGGCAAAGAGTGGAAAGCCATTCACAGATGGAGAAATTGTCAGGGAATGTCTGAAGGAAGTAGTTCAAGTCTTGTACCCAGAGAAAGCTAGCATTTTCAATGATGTGAGCCTCAGCAACAAAACCATAGCCAGGAGAGTGGAGGAGTTGTCAGGAAACATTAAGACACAACTGAAGGGGTTGACCCAAAAAATGGAGGCCTATTCACTATGCCTGGATGAATCCACAGACATTGGTGACATGGCACAGATGGGGATCATTGTCCGAGGAGTTGATAGCAGGATGAAAGTCACTGAGGAGCTCTTGGCACTTTATCCAATGAAGGGAACATGCACTGGGAAGGACGTCTTTATAGCAGTCAACAACTTGGACTTGGCTATGAGAAACTGGTGGGAGTGGCCACAGATGGTGCTCCTGCCATGGTCGGTCACAAGAATGGATTTCAAGGCTATCTAATGAGGAAATTGGAGAAACAGGAACTCGGCAAGGAAAATGTTGTCTTCTATCATTGTGTGATACATCAGGAAGCTCTCTGTGCCAAAACTGTTGAATATAGCGAGGATATGAAGGTTGTCATCGACTTTGTCAACTTTGTCAGAGGGAGTGCCATGAGGCACCGCCAGTTCCAGGCTTTGATGGTTGAAATTGAGGCCTGTTACCCAGATATTCCTTACTTCTCTTCTGTTAGGTGGCTCAGTCGAGGCAAGACTCTGAAGAGAGAGTTTGGGAGCTCAGAAAAGAGATACCGGTCTTTTTAGAAATGAAGGGAAAATCAAAGGAGAAGTTTGTAGAGCCAGGGTTTCTCTCCAATCTTGCCTTCTTAGCTGATCTGACGGAAAAGTTGAACCAACTCAACATCTCTCTCCAAGGCAAAGGTAAATTTGTCCATGAAATGCATGCTGATGTCAAGGGTTTTGAGACAAAGCTCAGGCTTTGGCAAGCACAGATGATTTCAGGCTCTTTGTACCACTTCCCCTGCTTGAGGATTATGCAGGAGGAGGGTATCTTAGTGCCAAATGATGAGTATGGTCAGGATCTGGAGAAACTGGGGCAAGAGTTTGCCGTTTCAAGGACTTCAGAGTACAAGAGAAAAATCTTCAGATATTTTCAAGGCCTTTCTCTGTGAAACCTTCAGAGGCACTGGTGCACTGCAAATGGAACTGATCGATCTTGCAGTGCAATATGGATTTGGAAGCAGATTTCAAGACTAAGACATTGGTGCAGTTTTACCAGAATTCGCTTCCCCACCTACCCTGAGTTGATCAAGCATGTCCTGAAGTACCTTGCCCTGTTTGGCTCGACTTTCAATTGCGAGCAGCTCTTCTCAAGGATGAAGATGACAAAGTCCAAGTACAGATGCAACTTGACCAATGAACATCTTGAAGACATCCTCAGAATATCCACAACTAATCTGAAACCTGACATTGATGAAATCATGAAAAGTCACCAGCAATTTCACACTTCCCACTGAACAAGAACAAGTTTGCAATGTCTTAAAATGTTTTTTATTCTGATATTTCAAAGTGGCAAATATTTATCTAACCCTGTGGAAACATCAATTTTTCCATGTTTGCTTTCTTAAAAAGAAAAGAAAAAATTAATTCTGATATTTCTTGAAAGTTGGAAGCATTTACTTAACCCTGTGTAAACATCCACTTTACCACATTTATCTATATTAAAAAGGAAAAAATCATCGTGCTAAAAATAGTAACAACAATACTAATGTGTGAGAAGTTCAATTGGGCATGCTTGGCTCCAATGCTATTATGCTACCACTGTCATGCCATTGACTAGTGGTTAGTGGTTTGTAACTAATGAAACCACAGAACAGCTGACCACCATTGAATGTTCCCTGACATGTTTTAAATGAAACTAAAAGTCAAGTCTGGCTTCTTCCTTGACACAACAATGGAGCAGTGGTCAGCTTTCCTGGACTCTTGGGCAGAGTGACAAATCCTGGACTGTAAACAAATAAGATAATGTGAATAAGACCGGTATATACATATACCACTTGCAATTTTATGATCCGGCCCCAGGACATTCCCAAATTTGGACATTTGGCCCACACTGTCAAAAGTTTGGTAACCACTGTTCTAGAGTTTCTTAGGCTTTGTGTCACAGAAGAAATAATACTTATAGATTTTTTTGTAGCGGTTCTCTTCTCCCCAAAATTCTAGTCTCTATCTACTCCAACCATGCCGGACAATTTTTGTTAGACAACTAGACTCAGTCATGCACCAGGTCTATTTTACCTGTTGCTACTCTGAGGCAATTTGTTACCCAATATATATATATCAAGTCTCTACAGCACAACCAATAATATTTTTGTTGTGGATATATATATATATAATATTACTTAGAAGGTAGTTTGCTGATGAAGGCTACAAATATTATATAAATTATGCATATTCAGAACAATCACCTTTCTAGCTGTCCATGTTACAGAACTGCAGACTCACAACTCACAATATAAAAGAGAATAAGTACAAGATGAATTTAGCTCTGTAGGTCTGCAGTTTCATGCAGCCTTGAGGTTAATGATGAATAGATTCAGGGGTGGGGTAATTTATTACATGACAATTGAGATGGTAAGTGCATATGATCTCCGAGTCGAAGTGCTCCAAAATCGACTTCCCCAAAAATGTCCTGAGGTTCTTTTTAATCGTTATAATTGAGATACAGAGTTCCATAGCTTAGGAAAATGGTACGAGTGCTTGCACAGATTAGTGCGAGCATATTTGTGCTTATCTTAAGGTGACAATTGGATGTAGTGGGACAACAACAGAATTCAATATCTCACTGATTCTGAATTTGAGACCTCTGACTAACATAATGTCATATTCCATCATCAGTGGCAGTAGTAATAAGGTATAATTTGTAGTCTGAATTGTCTCTCTAGAAAGGCAATGTCTTTAATAAGCCTAGGACACCAGATCTGAGTACCACAGGTCACCCTTGAAGGGATTAGCGAGATGAAGAGTGGTTCCTTAGCTGTAATTGCTGTTGAGCTACAGAAGTGACGTGGAAGAAGCTCCTAAAGCTTGTATGCCTCGGGGGCTGTAAGATCATGGTGGCCTCCCCGGTTAAGGTCAGATGAAACCATAATTCCCCAGTCCTTGTGAGACGATCTCTTTGAGACAACATCATTCATAATTTAGAAGCAACCGGTTAAGTGTACAAATTTGTAAAAGTTTCCACTGAGAACTCCGCCTCCCAATTGCTTGAATGTTGTCCTTAATAAGCCTAGGACACCAGATCTGAGTACCACAGGTCACCCTTGAAGGGATTAGCGAGATGAAGAGTGGTTCCTTAGCTGTAATTGATGTTGAGCTACAGAAGTGACGTGGAAGAAGCTCCTAAAGCTTGTATGCCTCGGGGGCTGTAAGATCATGGTGGCCTCTCCGGTTAAGGTCAGATGAAACCATAATTCCCCAGTCCTTGTGAGACGATCTCTTTGAGACAACATCATTCATAATTTAGAAGCAACCGGTTAAGTGTACAAATTTGTAAAAGTTTCCACTGAGAACTCCGCCTCCCAATTGCTTGAATGTTGTCCTTCAATTTTTGAATCCTAGGGGCAATTAATAGTTATTGGCAAACATCAGAAGATTGGAGTGTTTGGTTGACTCAAAAATATCATTCACATAATAATATCATAGGGCCTAAAATACTTATTTGTGGAACATCTGATAACCGGGAAGTAGGTTGAAAGTAATAGCCACCCTCCAATTATATATGCCTTGAACCACATCCACATCCAAAGGTCACTCAGCTAATACCCAGTCTTAACTTAATCAATAATTCTATATGTGGCACACTATCAAAAGCTTTTGAAAGCTATATAAGTACCCTTGTGCAGATCACCTGGCCAACCTGTAAATCGCAAAAAAATTAGCCGCATCTAAAAGTGGGCGTGATTCCTCGGACATGCGTGCCGTGCCACGAACTCCTCACACTGTGCTGCCTAGTGTCGCAAGCCACACACCTCAGCTGGTAAGAAGGTGTGGCTCCCGAGACTAATGCTGGGAGGAATTGGTTATTGGTGGCAGCTGCAGCTCTGGCCAAATGGATGGATACAGGATTTTGAAAAGGGAGATGCGAATTGTGTAGCCTGGTGCCTCATGCGCCTCGTGTCCCGCAAAAAGAGGCTGGGTCAGAAGTGGGGGGGTTGCAGTGCCTGACAATATTATAACTATGTGGAATAGTGATTAGTTGATGTAGAAAATAATGTAAGTTGAAGGACAGACACAAAGAGCTGGTGGAGCTAGACTAAATTATGAGAGTATATGCCATGTCATAAGACAGATTTGTGTTACATGAATTCAGCCAAAATGGTTGAATGGGGAATCTACACTCTCTGGCACATTGATTGTCATTGGCCACATGTATAAAGGAAGCTCTTTCAGTGAATGATTGGAAAATCTGGAGGAAAGCGTTTTATCTGCAAAATGTTATCATCTCTACAGACAACAAATCTGATGACACCATGCAGATGTTCTGTCCTTTTTGACTAACATAAAGCATAGTGTGAATTAGTACAGCCAGAAATAATGATAGAGCTATGTTTTACTGAGAGAAAACTAAGGGTTAAGTTGACGGGAGATAGTGAGTTCCATAATGAGACTAAAATAGAAGTGATGACAACAGAAGTTATACTGAGCTTACTGGAAGAGGAAGAACTGGTACACATGATATTAAAGTTAGCTGATTTGTTCTTTATTAATCTAACTATGAGAAGGATGTCCTGTATCTTCAGCCAGTACAAAAGTGGATTTGTAAGTTGACGAGAAGTCATTTAGAGTGTACTTACTGGTTCGTCGCTAAGTTCTTTCTTGTCTTTGATGAGACATGGCCTCCAGATCTGGGAGCAGTAGGAGAGTTTGGATCTCACTAATGTGTGTAAAGACATCTTTTCAACTGAGTCTGAGATTATAGAGGCTCTTATATTATGTCTCATCAGATTGAGTGATATATATGCTGATTTGCATAATTTCTCAACGTGGCTAGACCAGCTAAGGTCAGAAGACATGATGACTCCTAAGTCCCTAGTTTTGAGCTGCCTATTGAATATATAGGAGCTGAGAAACTTCCTTTTCAGCAGATAAGGAAAGACCTCATCACCAAACATCATTGAGTGGAAGGTCCACTCCTCACACCAGAGTTTCAAGTCTATCTGTACTGCATCACAATCGTTGGCAGATGAAATGGACTTGGTGTCATCACCAAAAAGTAGAACGATCTCGAAGGTCATTAACATAGATTAGGAGTAGTGGGCCCAAAATGCTGAGGTACACCCGACAGGGCTGGTAACTTCGCAGGGGTGGATCCATCAATGTCTACATAGTGTGACCTATTAGACAGATATACATGGAACTAGCACCAAAGGGGATCCATAACACCCAACTTCCAAAGCTTAAATAGAGAAGTTCTGCATGAGGAACAGAGTCAAAGGCTTTCTTATAGTCGAGATAAATAACATCTGTCTGTTGTTTCTCTATTGCCTGATAGATTGTGGAGAGAGATGAGAGGAGATTGGTCAGACAAGAACTATTTCATTGATTCATGGATATGAGAAGGCAGAGGAAGGGAAAACTTTCTGGTAAATGATCTTTAGATAACGTACGTAATAAGGAGATAGATCTCTAATTATGTACACTACAGATGTCACCTTTTTTTTTTAACTGTGTGAATCTCCATGTTAGACGTAAACACCCCCTTCTCCTTCTGGGGTTCCCCTCCCCTTCCGGGGATTGCTGCCACCATTTCTTTCACAATACTTACATCCACAACAAAAGGTGACAGCCTCTCCTGTTGACTTGTGTGTTCATGAAAATATTTAGTAGCTATATACCAATCATTCCTAAAATATCCAATAACAGTATGCACCAAATCCAGTATGTACTTGGAACTCTTGTCTGAGATTGGCTGCCTCCTAGCTCAGAGACTAGGCATCAGTCTAAGAACTCACCACCTCTTCCAAAGACTGTCCATCTCCATGCTACCTAGTGGCTAGGTCGCCATCCTCATCGCTGCAGAAGTGGACAGAACTGTTTAGACTTTTCTAAATGTGTATCTCTTTTTAGGTGTACATATGCTTCTCTTTTTTTTGTGTGGGGGGAGGGGGGGGGGGGGTTCCATCTTGTTTTGATTGAACCCTCACACACCCCCCCCCCCCCCCCTTCCTCAATAATATCCTCTAGTGGTTCATTCTGGAGTTGCTATAGTGAATAAGTCGTCTGGTTCTTTTGAGTTTGAGGAGTTGGGGAAGGAATGCATGTTTCATTCCTATGGTGCCTGTCACTGCCAGCACAAGTTTCCAAAATTTGTTTTGTAAATAACTTTTGGGAGGGTGGAGCTATTTGAAAACCAATGCCATTTTTTTAAATCGGCATTTAAAATAATCTTTAGAAGTTCCAACAATGGAGAAGAAAAGCGTTATTCCTGTACTTGAGCATAACTCTCTATATCCACTGTGGCTGGAGTTGTCTGATAAAAATGCCCTGGACTACTAAAAAACGAAAGCCAGAGCTGCCAAGCTAGTGGCAGCAAGACAGACTGCTAAGCAAAGTGCTTGTCCATCCATCATTCTTTGTGAGCCTGAAATGGGTGACGTAGAACCAACTGCTAAGTCTTCTAGTTCTCCAGTCCTCGATCTCACTGCTATTATGGAGCCTACGTTGAGCCAACTCATGTTTCAGCACTTGTTCAGTTGACTTGGAGTCTGAGGATGATCCTACAGAGCCTGATGCTACAGTGGATAACCTCAACACAACTGATGCTCCAGTATTGGATCCTGCTGCTGACTCTGAGTCTGAGGATGATGCTCCAGAGCCTGCTGGTGGTACTGCTGTGACTGTAGAAGATGCTGGCATGGGGAGAGACACAGACTTTGATAGTGAGCCAGATAAAGTGTTTGACGACAAATCTGCCCAAGTTGTTTTCAACAGTTTCATGGTGACTCTCCAACTGGAGTATCGCAGGCTGGCAGTCTTTTAGTAGAGAGTTTCTGCAAGAGGAAGAAGATGGGTGTCATGGATGAAGGGTCTTCCTTGAATATAGATGTAATCAAGATGGCTACTGATGGGTGAACGTTTCATGGCTAAGATAAAGATGGCATATGACATTGCCACCTTTCAAAGCACCCCTACAGCTTACATAGCTACTGTTGTATTTGTCCTAGATCAGAGAAATTGTCGTAAAAACGTTTGATGACAAAGCTCTGTTAGTCTGTGGTCCACGCAATGTTCGTGATAAAACTTGGGTTCACCATTGGTCAACTGCACAGTCCTTGGTGAAAGCAAATGGCTCGGCAAAGGGGGTTAAGATGATCCTTGCTGGAGGGATCAATACAATTTCACTTAAAGCACATGATATGAGGGTGATCCTTTCTTTTCACCAAGATTTCTTTACAGAGAAGACACAGGTGGAGTACTATGTCATCAATAGGGTCATGCAAATGCTTCCCCCCCCCCCCCCCCCCCCCCCCAAAAAAACAACCTTTTTTCCCCTCATTGTGAACTTAATCCAGGTGGCTGGGACAATAAAAAAAGGTATTGCAGGAAGCATACAGACTTTACTAGTTGAGGAAATCCTGAGCCCATCACTTGATTCTGTGACCATCGATTTAATCCGGAAGTACTGTAGAGCCAGGGATTCCAAGAAGAAATACTTGTATGTGAAAAAGACTGAAACTCTCTAGTCTCCCACTGCTGCAAACATTTGATGCTGGCTTTACGAATTAATCTTGATACTGCTGAGCTTGTTAAGGCCACCACATATACTACAGCACAGTGTGAGACTATGTAACAGTAACTAACACTAAGGACATTATCAACGGTACTTAATAATAATATCTAATAGTTATGAGTGTCCCGCTGCTCAAGGAGGGGGGGGGAGAGGGCCAAAGAACATTCCTCAGCTCGCCATACAACAGTTCCTTCTCCTCTGCCACACCCAATACATAACACACTCACCCACCTCCTCCATCACTTACTCCTTCCTCACCTTTCCCCAACAGCAATGACACCTTTCCACCCTTACTTACTCTTCTATATTCATCCCGCCACTGTCCAGCCCCTACAATTCTGCATACCTCATCCACCAGTACCAGCCGACCCCTCTCGAATTCCTCACACATTACCAAGAAATGCCCCACATCTTCCCCTGCTCCACTATCACACGATACACCTCTCATCCCTAACTATTCCACATGCTTCTTATCCTCTAATAACCTGATACACCTCTCATCCCTAGTTATCCCACATCTCTTCTTATCCTCTACTTCTTATCTTCCCAGCTGACGCAGTCCTCGGTCTAAATTGCAACCACACACCTTCCTGAATCATGCATGGACCTCACATACCTCTCCACACCTGCACCATTATTTGCTAAAATGTCAGCGTACTCTTGCCGTTTACTCAATCCTTCTCATTTCTCGCCTTCATTTTCCCCTTCCACTTATATACGTATTGACCCAACCTCGTTGTTTATCTCACATTCTAAATGCTTGCAACTTTTTTCTATTGGATTTCTGTAACCTCTGCTCACCACTCAATGCCTAGCATTCATCATGTACACTAATGACAACCGTTCACTTCTACTTGGTGTGTGTACGGGAAAATTCCCTACGCGAGCAAGCCATTTGGTAAGAGCAAGTTAGCGGTTGTGGGTACAAGTATGCTTTATATTATTGGCAGGCACGCTACTTACATTGTGAAGAAATAGTGGCGAGCAAGAAGGAATAAGCCGAATAAATAACACGCACTATAGTATTCACTATAGTATTCAATGAAAAATATATATATTCGAGTGACACTTACAATTGTGATATTAAATATCCAAACAATAAATAAATAACTAGGCTGTAATTAGCTTCCTGACCCTAGTTCTCTTCTGCTCCCGGGCCTGCTCAGACAGCTTGAAGTATGTGTAAAGAGAGATCCCGCTGACTGTGCTGGCAATCCCTAGCAGCTGGCTGGAGGAGACTGATTCATTGAACAAGCAGTATCCCCCAAGGAGAGTGACGGAGAATTTCAAGTGACCCATCATGTTGTAGCTGAGATGAGGAGAGATGGTGAAGGAGGTTAAGCAGAAAGGGGGTGGGGGGATGGGGGTGAGGGAAAAAAGAGAGAGTAAAATAGAAGTGGAAGGTCAAAAAAGGAGGAACAATACAAGATGTGCTAGTAAAGAAGACATGAGACGAGTCAAGGAGGGGGAGATATGGAACCTCCTTCCTTGTCTCCTATTACTATCCCTTGTCCCATGATACCATCCTCCCTCCTTGTCACACTTCCCAGAGGAAGGGAGCAAAGAAAGGTGGGGAAGAAGGAGAAGAAAGAACAAGAGGAAAAAAAGGAAAGAAAAAAAAATGAACATGATGTTTTATAGTGCATAACTAACCAAGGCTAACAAAACAATACTGGCATGTTACGTTATAGGGGAAGTCTTCCCGATAACCCAGAAGATTGAGAGGTTGACCATCAGGGCTATCAAGCCAGTCAGTGCAATCAGCAGCTACAAGAACAACAGCCATGAATGAGGTGGAGCATGCAGGAGAGGCAACACCAGAGAGAGACAGGAGTGACTTATCGACTTACTATTCCATCTATGGGAAGTGATAATGCTGTGGTCACCACTGGCTCAAAGAAAGGAACAAAACCACAAAGCATAGCGGAAGATAGAGGTGCCTATGAGAGTGAGGAGGGGGGATGTTAGGAGGAGAGAGGGGAGAGGAAAAGGGTTGAGGTTTGGAGGGAGTTGAGAAAAAGAGAGAGTGTGCGAGGAGTCAGAATATGGAAGTGAAAGAGAAAGAGAAAAAGAGGAAGGGGGGAGAGTTGGAAATGGGGTGGGGGTTGGGAGGATTAGGAGGAAGAGGAGAGGTTGAGGGACAAGGGGTGGGAGGGATTCAGGGGAGAGAGAGAAGGTTTGGGGTTAGGGGAGAGAGAGAGGGTTTGGGGTTAGGGGAGAGGGGATTAGCGGAAAGAGGGATTTGAGGTTAGGAAGAGAGGGGGTTAGATGAGAGGGATTTGGGATTTGGGGTTGGGGGAGAGAGGGGTTTAGGGTTAGGCGAGAGAGGAGGTTAGGGGAGAGAGGAGGTTAGGGTTAGGGGAGAGAGGAGGTTAGGGGAGAGACGAGGTTAGGGGAGAGAGAAGGTTAGGGGAGAGAGGAGGTTAGGGGAGAGAGGAGGTTAGGGGAGAGAGGAGGTTAGGGGAGAGAGGAGGTTAGGGGAGAGAGGAGGTTAGGGTTAGGGGAGAGAGGGAGAGAGAGGTTAGGAGAGAGGGGATTAGGGGAGAAGGGAGAGGGGGTTAGGAGAGAGTGGGTTAGGGAGAGAGGGGGTTAAGGTAGGCAAGAGAGGAGATTAGGGAAGGGAGGGAGTTAAGGGAGACGAGGGTTAGGAAAGGAGGGAGTTAGGGTAAGGTAAGTGAGGGATGGGGTTAAAGGAGAGGGGTTGGGAAAGAGAGAGAGAGATTAAGAGGAGACAGAAAATGGAAATGAACCATGGAGAGAGAAAGGGAAAAGTAAGGGGAGGGAGAGAGAGAGAGTGGAGGAGAAGAGGGAAGAAAAATGAGCAAACACCTGACAGCCATCATGGATATCATCTTTAGAGTGAATCATTTACATACACAGGAACAAAAATATATTAAAAAAAGTGAACCGCTAATATTAGATTTACCTGTCAGAAAAAGGAAAGATATCCGTCTAGACCACACCAGTTAGATGACTCTTTACAAAGGGGGACTTGCATCATACAATCAGCCACACCTACTTATAGTATCGATAATTCTACGCCCCCATAGGAAGATGAATTGTTCCCAATGAATCCCTAAGCATTGCACATGAGCTGTACCACATATAGTAACTAGGACTGGAAAGCTCACAAAATTTGCTGTAATCCTGCATTTTAGCCATTTGTTCTTCAAGAAACAGATCTACCAAAGCTAAAGAGCGTACCTGGGATAGAAATCGCCTCTCCCGAAATGGCCATCCCGCAACCGAAAAAGATAAATTGGTCTATCAACTTGCCATTCGTATCAATACTTTTGCCCATCTAGTGGCTATTTCAATGGAAAAAGAGCAATCACAGCTGATACTGCCCGGGAAGTCAATCTGGGAAGGATCTTGATAGAGGACCTTAAGATGAAAAAGCCGAGGAGATACTTTTTATCTCCTGATTTCAGGAGCTGCTAAGGTTGTTGTCAACCTTTCTGGACAGGGAGATTAAATAAACATCAGCTCCATCTTGCGGATGGGTTGACGAGACGGGCAATCGTTTTTACATCTCCTTGGGGTGTTTATTCGAAAATATAATTGGGCAGGGGAAAACAATCATCATAGAAGGACTCTCCCCTTTCGGTTAGTTTAAAAGCATTACTGCTCCATCAGGCACCTTGAACTTTTCTCCTAAAGATTTCTCCTTCATCGAGAACTGCAACCGCAAAAGGCAAAGATCGCAAAGGGATAGCAAAGGCGCATAGAATAGGGATCACTGCCACCAGTATCCGCTCCTTATCACACCTGCGTCCAGTTTGGGATCATCGGAATAGACATCTCGCAATGAAAAACTGCGTATCTTTTGGAGCGGAGGATCCCAAAGATTAAATAGTAGAAACGTTAAAATTTATCTTCTATCCCATATTCCGGAGTGGGTAACGCAGAAAAAATGATAATTGCAAGGGACAGGTGCAGATACGTGCAGATACCTATCTCGAGCCCAGAAAAGGACCGACATGGACTAACAGATGGAACATTTTAACATGGCCGCCTTGGATGAAACACCGACCATCACGAAGAAGCAAGTATTTGCGGAGAGCTTCCAAAGAATTTGTCGGACTTTATCAACCCCTTTTCCAGTCTCGGGAGAGATCCTGAGCGAAGAGATGGGAATATCTCCATTAAATGCTATGTCCCTGAGCATAAGTGTAAATAGATGAGGTCAAAGAGAGTGAGATCCTTCTTCTATGTTCCTGCTAACCATCGTGGGACTGAAAAGGCGAATGAAGAACTTAAAAGATCGTGGACAACTTTTAACCTAGGAATTAGTTGCTGTGATCCTTTTTGCCCCTGATCGTTTGTATCGTATGGCAATGGCTAGTGATTGGAGTGATTCCAAGCATTTCCTGGTGTTGGGAGAGAGAAAGTTTTGGCCAAATACCCTTTACGAATTTGGAGTTCTTTTTGCGAAGTCGAAGTGTTGTTAGTGCACCTGTGAGCTTGCTGCTAGTTCTTCTCAGAACTCACTGGCAGGAGGCAGCTCTCCCAGGCTTGTCCAGTCCTTACTGTAAACTAGCTCTTCTCAGAACTCACTGGCAGGAGGCAGCTCTCCCAGGCTTGTCTCCAGTCCTTACTGTAAACTAGCTCTTCTCAGAACTCACTGGCAGGAGGCAGCTCTCCCAGGCTTGTCTCCAGTCCTTACTGTAAACTAGCTCTTCTCAGAACTCACTGGCAGGAGGCAGCTCTCCCAGGCTTGTCTCCAGTCCTTACTGTAAACTAGCTCTTCTCAGAACTCACTGGCAGGAGGCAGCTCTCCCAGGCTTGTCTCCAGTCCTTACTGTAAACTAGCTCTTCTCAGAACTCACTGGCAGGAGGCAGCTCTCCCAGGCTTGTCTCCAGTCCTTACTGTAAACTAGCTCTTCTCAGAACTCACTGGCAGGAGGCAGCTCTCCCAGGCTTGTCCAGTCCTTACTGTAAACTAGCTCTTCTCAGAACTCACTGGCAGAAGGCAGCTCTCCCAGGCTTGTCTCCAGTCCTACTGTAAATTAGCTCTTCTCAGAACTCACTGGCAGGAGGCAGCTCTCCCAGGCTTGTCTCCCCCTTACTGTAAACTAGCTCTTCTCAGAACTCACTGGCAGGAGGCAGCTCTCCCAGGCTTGTCTCCCCCTTACTGTAAACTAGCTCTTCTCAGAACTCACTGGCAGGAGGCAGCCCTCCCAGGCTTGTCTCCAGTCCTACTGTAAACTAGCTCTTCTCAGAACTCACTGGCAGGAGGCAGCTCTCCCAGGCTTGTCTCCAGTCCTACTGTAAACTAGCTAGCCATCAATAAGCCTCCTCACCTTTTCCACAAGATCCTGTTCTTCACGGAGCTCTACTACATGAAGTGCACTAGGCTCACCCGTTCAATGATACTCCTTCTTCCTTAAGACTAACCAGAGAACTGCCGCCTGGTAATGAGTTTAAGAAGAACAAGCAAGTACGGCCTGCACTTGACTTCGACTAGCTTGCACGAACTTGAAAAATGTATCAGCTTTCCAGCCCTATAATTTAGTCCATATAAATACACACGGTATAGAGCACCCGTATGGTCAGGGAGGGAGGGGGGGGGGGATTCATTGAGAATCACGAATACATTTTCATAAGGGGCATAAAATTATTGATACCATAGGTAGGCGTAGCTGAATGTACGTGACATAATAACGCAAGTCCTCCATTTAAACTCAGATACGTGATTAATGAAGGCAATTTTAAAATTCTAAACGATCTCTGGGCAGCTGTTCCCTATCCTCTTTTGACAGGTCAATCAAAATATGGCTGCTTTTTTTCTTCTGTTATTTTTTTATTTTATTGTTCAGGCATAGTCTTATTTTCTGTTCCTTTCCTGTGTGTGTGTGTGTGTGTGAGGGGAGGGGGGGAGGGAGGGGGGAGAAGCTGGCACATATATTTGCTGTCCACCTTTATTTCCATTATCCTATATCCCCCCCCTCCCCTCCCCCCCCCCCCCCCCCCCCCCCCACACACACACACACACGCACACTCCCACTATTATACCTGGTAGTAGAGCAGTTGCATCGAGTTCACCTCAAATTCACTCTGCTTGCTACCGACCCACTGCAGCAAAAGAGGAGGTGTTGGAGATATTCATCAGCAATAAAGTACATGACAAGCCACCACACAATTTTCAATGAGTCGTCCTTAGATATTAGGTGTTGCCATAGAGACACGAGGTGTAAATTCAAGAGCGAAGCTAGAAACTGAAGGAGAATGGCAACACTCAAACATGTACTCACTATTTGGTAAACGGAGGTTACTAGCACTCCCATCACTGCAAACACTGAGCCGGGTACGTTGAAGTGGACATCGTAGTAGGAATTCAGAAACACTCCGAATAGAACTGGGATCTGTAGAAGGATAAATGGAGAAGAAGGAGGAAGAGATGAAGAAATAGGACTGATTATTTTTACAAGACCAAACCATATATGGCCAGTCTGAAGGGCGGTCAAGGGATTGTGTCCCGCCTAATACTGGCTAGGGCTAGGGCTAGGGCTAGGGCTAGGCTAGGACCAGGGCTAGGCAAGGGCTAGGTCTAGGTGGGCAAGAACTTGGCTTCAAGCTGAACAAGGTAATGGAATATTGCACATTTGTTGACAACGTTTCTAGTCATAAAATAACTTCAGATGGTCTAGTGTCTCCTCAAGTTAAGTGCACACATAAGATGGCTAGTGTCTCCTCAAGTTAAGTGCACACATAAGATGGTCTAGTGTCCCCTCAAGTTAAGTGCACACATAAGATGATCTAGTGTCTCCTCAAGTTAAGTGCACACATAAGATGGTCTAGTGTCTCCTCAAGTTAAGTGCACACATAAGATGGTCTAATGTCTCCTCAAGTTAAGTGCACACATAAGATGGTCTAGTGTCTCCTCAAGTTAAGTGCACACATAAGATGGTCTAATGTCTCCTCAAGTTAAGTGCACACATAAGATGGTCCAGTGTCTCCTCAAGTTAAGTGCACACATAAGATGGTCTAGTGTCTCCTCAAGTTAAGTGCACACATAAGATGGTCTAATGTCTCCTCAAGTTAAGTGCACACATAAGATGGTCTAGTGTCTCCTCAAGTTAAGTGCACACATAAGATGGTCTAGTGTCCCCTCAAGTTAAGTGCACACATAAGATGGTCTAGTGTCTCCTCAAGTTAAGTGCACACATAAGATGGCTAATGTCTCCTCAAGTTAAGTGCACACATAAGATGGTCTAGTGTCTCCTCAAGTTAAGTGCACACATAAGATGGTCTAGTGTCTCCTCAAGTTAAGTGCACACATAAGATTGTCTAATGTCCCCTCAAGTTAAGTGCACACATAAGATGGTCTAGTGTCTCCTCAAGTTAAGTGCACACATAAGATGGTCTAATGTCTCCTCAAGTTAAGTGCACACATAAGATGGTCTAGTGTCTCCTCAAGTTAAGTGCACACATAAGATGGTCTAGTGTCTCCTCAAGTTAAGTGCACACATAAGATGGTCTAATGTCTCCTCAAGTTAAGTGCACACATAAGATGGTCTAATGTCTCCTCAAGTTAAGTGCACACATAAGACGGTCTAGTGTCTCCTCAAGTTAAGTGCACACATAAGATGGGTCTCCTCAAGTTAAGTGCACACATAAGATGGTCTAGTGTCTCCTCAAGTTAAGTGCACACATAAGATGGTCTAATGTCCCCTCAAGTTAAGTGCACACATAAGATGGTCTAGTGTCCCCTCAAGTTAAGTGCACACATAAGATGGTCTAATGTCTCCTCAAGTTAAGTGCACACATAAGATGGTCTAGTGTCTCCTCAAGTTAAGTGCACACATAAGATGGTCCAGTGTCTCCTCAAGTTAAGTGCACACATAAGATGGTCTAGTGTCTCCTCAAGTTAAGTGCACACATAAGATGGTCTAATGTCCCCTCAAGTTAAGTGCACACATAAGATGGTCTAGTGTCTCCTCAAGTTAAGTGCACACATAAGATGGTCTAGTGTCCCCTCAAGTTAAGTGCACACATAAGATGGTCTAGTGTCCCCTCAAGTTAAGTGCACACATAAGATGGTCTAGTGACTCCTCAAGTTAAGTGCACACATAAGATGGTCCAGTGTCCCCTCAAGTTAAGTGCACACATAAGATGGTCTAGTGTCTCCTCAAGTTAAGTGCACACATAAGATGGTCTAATGTCTCCTCAAGTTAAGTGCACACATAAGATGGTCTAATGTCCCCTCAAGTTAAGTTAAGTGCACACATAAGATGGTCTAGTGTCTCCTCAAGTTAAGTGCACACATAAGATGGTCTAGTGTCCCCTCAAGTTAAGTGCACACATAAGATGGCTAATGTCTCCTCAAGTTAAGTGCACACATAAGATGGTCTAATGTCTCCTCAAGTTAAGTGCACACATAAGATGGTCTAATGTCTCCTCAAGTTAAGTGCACACATAAGATGGTCTAATGTCCCCTCAAGTTAAGTGCACACATAAGATGGTCTAGTGTCTCCTCAAGTTAAGTGCACACATAAGATGGTCTAGTGTCTCCTCAAGTTAAGTGCACACATAAGATGGTCTAGTGTCTCCTCAAGTTAAGTGCACACATAAGATGGTCTCCTCAAGTTAAGTGCACACATAAGATGGTCTAGTGTCTCCTCAAGTTAAGTGCACACATAAGATGGTCTAATGTCTCCTCAAGTTAAGTGCACACATAAGATGGTCTAATGTCTCCTCAAGTTAAGTGCACACATAAGATGGTCCAGTGTCTCCTCAAGTTAAGTGCACACATAAGATGGTCTAATGTCCCCTCAAATTAAGTGCACACATAAGATGGTCTAGTGTCTCCTCAAGTTAAGTGCACACATAAGATGGTCTCCTCAAGTTAAGTGCACACATAAGATGGTCTAATGTCTCCTCAAGTTAAGTGCACACATAAGATGGTCTAGTGTCTCCTCAAGTTAAGTGCACACATAAGATGGTCTAATGTCCCCTCAAGTTAAGTGCACACATAAGATGGACTAATGTCCCCTCAAGTTAAGTGCACACATAAGATGGTCTAATGTCTCCTCAAGTTAAGTGCACACATAAGATGGTCTAATGTCTCCTCAAGTTAAGTGCACACATAAGATGGTCTAGTGTCTCCTCAAGTTAAGTGCACACATAAGATGGTCTAGTGTCTCCTCAAGTTAAGTGCACACATAAGATGGTCTAGTGTCTCCTCAAGTTAAGTGCACACATAAGATGGTCTAATGTCTCCTCAAGTTAAGTGCACACATAAGATGGTCTAATGTCTCCTCAAGTTAAGTGCACACATAAGATGGTCTAATGTCTCCTCAAGTTAAGTGCACACATAAGATGGTCTAATGTCTCCTCAAGTTAAGTGCACACATAAGATGGTCTAATGTCTCCTCAAGTTAAGTGCACACATAAGATGGTCTAATGTCCCCTCAAGTTAAGTGCACACATAAGATGGTCTCCTCAAGTTAAGTGCACACATAAGATGGTCTAGTGTCTCCTCAAGTTAAGTGCACACATAAGATGGTCTAATGTCTCCTCAAGTTAAGTGCACACATAAGATGGTCTAGTGTCTCCTCAAGTTAAGTGCACACATAAGATGGTCTAGTGTCCCCTCAAGTTAAGTGCACACATAAGATGGTCTAGTGTCTCCTCAAGTTAAGTGCACACATAAGATGGCTAATTTCTCCTCAAGTTAAGTGCACACATAAGATGGTCTAGTGTCCCCTCAAGTTAAGTGCACACATAAGATGGTCTAGTGTCTCCTCAAGTTAAGTGCACACATAAGATTGTCTAATGTCCCCTCAAGTTAAGTGCACACATAAGATGGTCTAGTGTCTCCTCAAGTTAAGTGCACACATAAGATGGTCTAATGTCTCCTCAAGTTAAGTGCACACATAAGATGGTCTAGTGTCTCCTCAAGTTAAGTGCACACATAAGATGGTCTAGTGTCTCCTCAAGTTAAGTGCACACATAAGATGGTCTAATGTCTCCTCAAGTTAAGTGCACACATAAGATGGTCTAATGTCCCCTCAAGTTAAGTGCACACATAAGACGGTCTAGTGTCTCCTCAAGTTAAGTGCACACATAAGATGGTCTAATGTCTCCTCAAGTTAAGTGCACACATAAGATGGTCTAGTGTCTCCTCAAGTTAAGTGCACACATAAGATGGTCTAATGTCCCCTCAAGTTAAGTGCACACATAAGATGGTCTAGTGTCCCCTCAAGTTAAGTGCACACATAAGATGGTCTAATGTCTCCTCAAGTTAAGTGCACACATAAGATGGTCTAGTGTCTCCTCAAGTTAAGTGCACACATAAGATGGTCCAGTGTCTCCTCAAGTTAAGTGCACACATAAGATGGTCTAGTGTCTCCTCAAGTTAAGTGCACACATAAGATGGTCTCCTCAAGTTAAGTGCACACATAAGATGGTCTAATGTCTCCTCAAGTTAAGTGCACACATAAGATGGTCTAGTGTCTCCTCAAGTTAAGTGCACACATAAGATGGTCTAATGTCCCCTCAAGTTAAGTGCACACATAAGATGGACTAATGTCCCCTCAAGTTAAGTGCACACATAAGATGGTCTAATGTCTCCTCAAGTTAAGTGCACACATAAGATGGTCTAATGTCTCCTCAAGTTAAGTGCACACATAAGATGGTCTAGTGTCTCCTCAAGTTAAGTGCACACATAAGATGGTCTAGTGTCTCCTCAAGTTAAGTGCACACATAAGATGGCTAGTGTCTCCTCAAGTTAAGTGCACACATAAGATGGTCTAGTGTCTCCTCAAGTTAAGTGCACACATAAGATGGTCTAGTGACTCCTCAAGTTAAGTGCACACATAAGATGGTCTAATGTCTCCTCAAGTTAAGTGCACACATAAGATGGTCTAATGTCTCCTCAAGTTAAGTGCACACATAAGATGGTCTAATGTCTCCTCAAGTTAAGTGCACACATAAGATGGTCTAATGTCTCCTCAAGTTAAGTGCACACATAAGATGGTCTAATGTCTCCTCAAGTTAAGTGCACACATAAGATGGTCTAATGTCCCCTCAAGTTAAGTGCACACATAAGATGGTCTCCTCAAGTTAAGTGCACACATAAGATGGTCCAGTGTCTCCTCAAGTTAAGTGCACACATAAGATGGTCTAATGTCCCCTCAAGTTAAGTGCACACATAAGATGGCTAATGTCTCCTTAAGTTAAGTGCACACATAAGATGGTCTAGTGTCTCCTCAAGTTAAGTGCACACATAAGATGGTCTAATGTCACCTCAAGTTAAGTGCACACATAAGATGGTCTAGTGTCTCCTCAAGTTAAGTGCACACATAAGATGGTCTAGTGTCTCCTCAAGTTAAGTGCACACATAAGATGGTCTAGTGTCTCCTCAAGTTAAGTGCACACATAAGATGGTCTAGTGTCTCCTCAAGTTAAGTGCACACATAAGATGGTCTAGTGTCTCCTCAAGTTGAGTGCACACATAAGATGGTCCAGTGTCTCCTCAAGTTAAGTGCACACATAAGATGGTCTAGTGTCTCCTCAAGTTAAGTGCACACATAAGATGGTCTAATGTCTCCTCAAGTTAAGTGCACACATAAGATGGTCTAATGTCCCCTCAAGTTAAGTGCACACATAAGATGGTCTAGTATCTCCTCAAGTTAAGTGCACACATAAGATGGTCTAGTGTCTCCTCAAGTTAAGTGTACACATAAGATGGTCTAGTGTCCCCTCAAGTTAAGTGCACACATAAGATGGTCTAATGTCCCCTCAAGTTAAGTGCACACATAAGATGGTCTAGTGACTCCTCAAGTTAAGTGCACACATAAGATGGTCTAGTGTCTCCTCAAGTTAAGTGCACACATAAGATGGTCTAATGTCCCCTCAAGTTAAGTGCACACATAAGATGGACTAGTGTCTCCTCAAGTTAAGTGCACACATAAGATGGTCTAGTGTCTCCTCAAGTTAAGTGCACACATAAGATGGTCTAGTGTCTCCTCAAGTTAAGTGCACACATAAGATGGTCTAGTGTCTCCTCAAGTTAAGTGCACACATAAGATGGTCTAATGTCTCCTCAAGTTAAGTGCACACATAAGATGGTCTAGTGTCTCCTCAAGTTAAGTGCACACATAAGATGGTCTAGTGTCTCCACAAGTTAAGTGCACACATAAGATGGTCCAGTGTCTCCTCAAGTTAAGTGCACACATAAGATGGTCTAATGTCCCCTCAAGTTAAGTGCACACATAAGATGGTCTAGTGTCTCCTCAAGTTAAGTGCACACATAAGATGGTCCAGTGTCTCCTCAAGTTAAGTGCACACATAAGATGGTCTAATGTCCCCTCAAGTTAAGTGCACACATAAGATGGTCTAGTGTCTCCTCAAGTTAAGTGCACACATAAGATGGTCTAATGTCTCCTCAAGTTAAGTGCACACATAAGATGGTCTCCTCAAGTTAAGTGCACACATAAGATGGTCTAGTGTCCCCTCAAGTTAAGTGCACACATAAGATGGTCTAGTGTCTCCTCAAGTTAAGTGCACACATAAGATGGTCTAGTGTCCCCTCAAGTTAAGTGCACACATAAGATGGTCTAGTGTCTCCTCAAGTTAAGTGCACACATAAGATGGTCTAATGTCTCCTCAAGTTAAGTGCACACATAAGATAGTCTAATGTCTCCTCAAGTTAAGTGCACACATAAGATGGTCTAATGTCTCCTCAAGTTAAGTGCACACATAAGATGGTCTAGTGACTCCTCAAGTTAAGTGCACACATAAGATGGTCTAATGTCTCCTCAAGTTAAGTGCACACATAAGATGGTCTAATGTCCCATCAAGTTAAGTGCACACATAAGATGGTCCAGTGTCCCCTCAAGTTAAGTGCACACATAAGATGGTCCAGTGTCCCCTCAAGTTAAGTGCACACATAAGATGGTCTAGTGTCTCCTCAAGTTAAGTGCACACATAAGATGGTCCAGTGTCTCCTCAAGTTAAGTGCACACATAAGATGGTCTCCTCAAGTTAAGTGCACACATAAGATGGTCTAGTGTCTCCTCAAGTTAAGTGCACACATAAGATGGTCTAGTGTCTCCTCAAGTTAAGTGCACACATAAGATGGTCTCCTCAAGTTAAGTGCACACATAAGATGGTCTAATGTCCCCTCAAGTTAAGTGCACACATAAGATGGTCTAATGTCCCCTCAAGTTAAGTGCACACATAAGATGGTCTAGTGTCTCCTCAAGTTAAGTGCACACATAAGATGGTCTAGTGTCTCCTCAAGTTAAGGGGGTAGTAAACCATTTTTCTGAAGATCTGTGTTCCAAATTTGTATCGTTCATAACTTTTTTGTTTTTCATCCTTTACAGATACTTTTTAGATCAAAAGAAAGACTGGTTCAATAGCTTTAAAATGACATATTATATGAAGGCTACTAATGATTTTTCATGTTTGTACATTTGCCACAGATAGACTCCCTTAGAACCTTACCCTTGTCACTGGACAAAAATCTTAAAAATCACAGATTGTCAGTGACCACTTCCCATTCACAGTTTGTGTAACATAGCCACATACGTAAAGTATGATAGAGACAGTTTTGCCACAATGTACTTGGAAGTGATTTGGGAGGTCTATGAAAATTCGTAATGAAAAAGCATGAAATCCGTGTCGAACATCAATGCATAACTCAAGACCAGTACACAAAATAAGAAAAAGGATTCTATCAAACTTTAGAGCATAGAAAGAGCTATAAAATGGTATATTATGGAATTGTTGTAGATAAATATTCACCGAGAGAGATTTTTTGAAAGTCCAAAAACACACCTTTTTCATAATACTCATAATACAGCTTTGAAGGGGAGACAGTTGCATTTTGGGGGGGGGGGAATGACCCACATGCTTTTTTTGTGTGTGATAACCACTTTATAACTCCATAGATTCCGTAAACTTCATGGTATGGACTTGATATATAGCTCAAAAGATAGGTCTCTCTATGTGCTCTCTGTTGATACTAAAATATTTTTCACAGGTATAACTATAGCCAAGTTAGGGGAGCTACAAGTGGAGGGACCTAAAAACCTGAATGCCCACATAAATAACTCCAGATTGCCAAGTGCTAAAAATTTAAAATTAGCACAGGTGGCTAGAGGAAGCCCTACTCTATGTAATGAGTGTTTTCATTAGGCGTTAAAATTTAAGTACGTGGTCAAGCGCGCGGGTAGAAAATGAATTTCTTTAAAAATCCATAAAACTCATTTTCCACCCACACGCTTGACCACGTACTTAAATTTTAACGCCTAATGAAAACACTCATTACATAGAGTAGGGCTTCCTCTAGCCACCCGTGCTAATTTTAAATCTTTAGCACTTAGCAATCTGGAGTTATTTATGTGGAGGTTGCAGGCATTCAGGTTTTTAGGTCCCTCCACTTTAGGTCTAGTAACTTGCCTATAGTTATACCTATGAAAAATATTTTAGTATCAAAAGAGAGCACACAGAGAGACCTATCTTTTGAGCTATATATCAAGTCAACACCATAAAGTTTGCAGAATCTACGGAGCTCTAAAGTGGTAACCATAAGTTTTTTGGGGGGAAACAGACATCATTTACACACCCCATGCAGTACAGGTGTGTAAAAAATGCATGCATGAAATCCTCCATAACTTTTTTTCTGAACCAGAACAGCCTTCCAAGTTTTGTACACAGGTCATGCAGAGCTATAGGTAGGATATAAAAGGAAGAATTTTTTAAAAGAAAATTTTCAGAAAAATGGTTTACTACCCCCTTAAGTGCACACATAAGATGGTCCAGTGTCTCCTCAAGTTAAGTGCACACATAAGATGGTCTCCTCAAGTTAAGTGCACACATAAGATGGTCTAGTGTCCGCTCAAGTTAAGTGCACACATAAGATGGTCTAATGTCTCCTCAAGTTAAGTGCACACATAAGATGGTCTAGTGTCTCCTCAAGTTAAGTGCACACATAAGATGGTCTAGTGTCTCCTCAAGTTAAGTGCACACATAAGATGGTCTAATGTCCCCTCAAGTTAAGTGCACACATAAGATGGTCCAGTGTCTCCTCAAGTTAAGTGCACACATAAGATGGTCTAATGTCTCCTCAAGTTAAGTGCACACATAAGATGGTCCAGTGTCTCCTCAAGTTAAGTGCACACATAAGATGGTCTAATGTCTCCTCAAGTTAAGTGCACACATAAGATGGTCTAATGTCTCCTCAAGTTAAGTGCACACATAAGATGGTCTAGTGTCTCCTCAAGTTAAGTGCACACATAAGATGGTCCAGTATCTCCTCAAGTTAAGTGCACACATAAGATGGTCTAGTGTCCCCTCAAGTTAAGTGCACACATAAGATGGTCTCCTCAAGTTAAGTGCACACATAAGATGGTCTCCTCAAGTTAAGTGCACACATAAGATGGTCTAGTGTCTCCTCAAGTTAAGTGCACACATAAGATGGTCTAGTGTTTCCTCAAGTTAAGTGCACACATAAGATGGTCTAATGTCTCCTCAAGTTAAGTGCACACATAAGATGGTCTCCTCAAGTTAAGTGCACACATAAGATGGTCTAGTGTCTCCTCAAGTTAAGTGCACACATAAGATGGTCTAGTGTCTCCTCAAGTTAAGTGCACACATAAGATGGTCTAGTGTCTCCTCAAGTTAAGTGCACACATAAGATGGTCTAATGTCTCCTCAAGTTAAGTGCACACATAAGATGGCTAGTGTCCCCTCAAGTTAAGTGCACACATAAGATGGTCTAGTGTCTCCTCAAGTTAAGTGCACACATAAGATGGTCCAGTGTCCCCTCAAGTTAAGTGCACACATAAGATGGTCTAGTGTCTCCTCAAGTTAAGTGCACACATAAGATGGTCTAGTGACTCCTCAAGTTAAGTGCACACATAAGATAATGTCTCCTCAAGTTAAGTGCACACATAAGATGGTCTAATGTCTCCTCAAGTTAAGTGCACACATAAGATGGTCTAATGTCTCCTCAAGTTAAGTGCACACATAAGATGGTCTAGTGTCCCCTCAAGTTAAGTGCACACATAAGATGGTCTAATGTCTCCTCAAGTTAAGTGCACACATAAGATGGTCTAATGTCTCCTCAAGTTAAGTGCACACATAAGATGGTCTCCTCAAGTTAAGTGCACACATAAGATGGTCTAGTGACTCCTCAAGTTAAGTGCACACATAAGATGGTCTCCTCAAGTTAAGTGCACACATAAGATGGTCTAATGTCCCCTCAAGTTAAGTGCACACATAAGATGGTCTAGTGTCTCCTAAAGTTAAGTGCACACATAAGATGGTCTAATGTCCCCTCAAGTTAAGTGCACACATAAGATGGTCTAATGTCTCCTCAAGTTAAGTGCACACATAAGATGGTCTAGTGTCTCCTCAAGTTAAGTGCACACATAAGATGGTCTAATGTCTCCTCAAGTTAAGTGCACACATAAGATGGTCTAGTGTCTCCTCAAGTTAAGTGCACACATAAGATGGTCTAGTGTCTCCTCAAGTTAAGTGCACACATAAGATGGTCTAATGTCCCCTCAAGTTAAGTGCACACATAAGATGGTCTAGCGTCTCCTCAAGTTAAGTGCACACATAAGATGGTCGAGTGTCTCCTCAAGTTAAGTGCACACATAAGATGGTCTAATGTCCCCTCAAGTTAAGTGCACACATAAGATGGTCTAATGTCTCCTCAAGTTAAGTGCACACATAAGATGGTCTCCTCAAGTTAAGTGCACACATAAGATGGGCTAGTGTCTCCTCAAGTTAAGTGCACACATAAGATGGGCTAGTGTCTCCTCAAGTTAAGTGCACACATAAGATGGTCTAATGTCTCCTCAAGTTAAGTGCACACATAAGATGGTCCAGTGTCTCCTCAAGTTAAGTGCACACATAAGATGGTCTAGTGTCTCCTCAAGTTAAGTGCACACATAAGATGGTCTAATGTCTCCTCAAGTTAAGTGCACACATAAGATGGTCTAATGTCTCCTCAAGTTAAGTGCACACATAAGATGGTCTAGTGTCTCCTCAAGTTAAGTGCACACATAAGATGGTCTAATGTCTCCTCAAGTTAAGTGCACACATAAGATGGTCTAATGTCTCCTCAAGTTAAGTGCACACATAAGATGGTCTAGTGTCTCCTCAAGTTAAGTGCACACATAAGATGGTCTCCTCAAGTTAAGTGCACACATAAGATGGTCTAATGTCTCCTCAAGTTAAGTGCACACATAAGATGGTCTAATGTCTCCTCAAGTTAAGTGCACACATAAGATGGTCTAGTGTCTCCTCAAGTTAAGTGCACACATAAGATGGTCTAATGTCTCCTCAAGTTAAGTGCACACATAAGATGGTCTAATGTCTCCTCAAGTTAAGTGCACACATAAGATGGTCTAATGTCCCCTCAAGTTAAGTGCACACATAAGATGGTCTAGTGTCTCCTCAAGTTAAGTGCACACATAAGATGGTCTAATGTCCCCTCAAGTTAAGTGCACACATAAGATGGTCTAGTGTCTCCTCAAGTTAAGTGCACACATAAGATGGACTAGTGTCTCCTCAAGTTAAGTGCACACATAAGATGGTCTCCTCAAGTTAAGTGCACACATAAGATGGTCTAGTGTCTCCTCAAGTTAAGTGCACACATAAGATGGTCTAGTGTCCCCTCAAGTTAAGTGCACACATAAGATGGTCTAGTGTCCCCTCAAGTTAAGTGCACACATAAGATGGTCTAATGTCCCTCAAGTTAAGTGCACACATAAGATGGTCTAATGTCTCCTCAAGTTAAGTGCACACATAAGATGGTCTAGTGTCCCCTCAAGTTAAGTGCACACATAAGATGGTCTAATGTCCCCTCAAGTTAAGTGCACACATAAGATGGTCTAATGTCTCCTCAAGTTAAGTGCACACATAAGATGGTCTAGTGTCCCCTCAAGTTAAGTGCACACATAAGATCTCCTCAAGTTAAGTGCACACATAAGATGGTCTAGTGTCCCCTCAAGTTAAGTGCACACATAAGATGGTCTCCTCAAGTTAAGTGCACACATAAGATGGTCTAGTGACTCCTCAAGTTAAGTGCACACATAAGATGGTCCAGTGTCTCCTCAAGTTAAGTGCACACATAAGATGGTCTAGTGACTCCTCAAGTTAAGTGCACACATAAGATGGTCTAGTGTCTCCTCAAGTTAAGTGCACACATAAGATGGTCTCCTCAAGTTAAGTGCACACATAAGATGGTCTAGTGTCTCCTCAAGTTAAGTGCACACATAAGATGGTCTAATGTCTCCTCAAGTTAAGTGCACACATAAGATGGCTAGTGTCCCCTCAAGTTAAGTGCACACATAAGATGGTCTAGTATCTCCTCAAGTTAAGTGCACACATAAGATGGTCTAGTGTCTCCTCAAGTTAAGTGCACACATAAGATGGTCTAGTGTCTCCTCAAGTTAAGTGCACACATAAGATGGTCCAGTGTCCCCTCAAGTTAAGTGCACACATAAGATGGTCTAGTGTCTCCTCAAGTTAAGTGCACACATAAGATGGTCCAGTGTCTCCTCAAGTTAAGTGCACACATAAGATGGTCTAGTGTCTCTTCAAGTTAAGTGCACACATAAGATGGTCTAGTGTCTCCTCAAGTTAAGTGCACACATAAGATGGTCTAGTGTCTCCTCAAGTTAAGTGCACACATAAGATGGTCTAATGTCTCCTCAAGTTAAGTGCACACATAAGATGGTCCAGTGTCCCCTCAAGTTAAGTGCACACATAAGATGGTCTAGTGTCTCCTCAAGTTAAGTGCACACATAAGATGGTCTAGTGACTCCTCAAGTTAAGTGCACACATAAGATAATGTCTCCTCAAGTTAAGTGCACACATAAGATGGTCTAATGTCTCCTCAAGTTAAGTGCACACATAAGATGGTCTAATGTCTCCTCAAGTTAAGTGCACACATAAGATGGTCTAGTGTCCCCTCAAGTTAAGTGCACACATAAGATGGTCTAATGTCTCCTCAAGTTAAGTGCACACATAAGATGGTCTAATGTCTCCTCAAGTTAAGTGCACACATAAGATGGTCTCCTCAAGTTAAGTGCACACATAAGATGGTCTAGTGACTCCTCAAGTTAAGTGCACACATAAGATGGTCTCCTCAAGTTAAGTGCACACATAAGATGGTCTAATGTCCCCTCAAGTTAAGTGCACACATAAGATGGTCTAGTGTCTCCTCAAGTTAAGTGCACACATAAGATGGTCTAATGTCCCCTCAAGTTAAGTGCACACATAAGATGGTCTAATGTCTCCTCAAGTTAAGTGCACACATAAGATGGTCTAGTGTCTCCTCAAGTTAAGTGCACACATAAGATGGTCTAATGTCTCCTCAAGTTAAGTGCACACATAAGATGGTCTAGTGTCTCCTCAAGTTAAGTGCACACATAAGATGGTCTAGTGTCTCCTCAAGTTAAGTGCACACATAAGATGGTCTAATGTCCCCTCAAGTTAAGTGCACACATAAGATGGTCTAGCGTCTCCTCAAGTTAAGTGCACACATAAGATGGTCGAGTGTCTCCTCAAGTTAAGTGCACACATAAGATGGTCTAATGTCCCCTCAAGTTAAGTGCACACATAAGATGGTCTAATGTCTCCTCAAGTTAAGTGCACACATAAGATGGTCTCCTCAAGTTAAGTGCACACATAAGATGGGCTAGTGTCTCCTCAAGTTAAGTGCACACATAAGATGGGCTAGTGTCTCCTCAAGTTAAGTGCACACATAAGATGGTCTAATGTCTCCTCAAGTTAAGTGCACACATAAGATGGTCCAGTGTCTCCTCAAGTTAAGTGCACACATAAGATGGTCTAGTGTCTCCTCAAGTTAAGTGCACACATAAGATGGTCTAATGTCTCCTCAAGTTAAGTGCACACATAAGATGGTCTAATGTCTCCTCAAGTTAAGTGCACACATAAGATGGTCTAGTGTCTCCTCAAGTTAAGTGCACACATAAGATGGTCTAATGTCTCCTCAAGTTAAGTGCACACATAAGATGGTCTAATGTCTCCTCAAGTTAAGTGCACACATAAGATGGTCTAGTGTCTCCTCAAGTTAAGTGCACACATAAGATGGTCTAGTGTCTCCTCAAGTTAAGTGCACACATAAGATGGTCTAGTGACTCCTCAAGTTAAGTGCACACATAAGATAATGTCTCCTCAAGTTAAGTGCACACATAAGATGGTCTAATGTCTCCTCAAGTTAAGTGCACACATAAGATGGTCTAATGTCTCCTCAAGTTAAGTGCACACATAAGATGGTCTAGTGTCCCCTCAAGTTAAGTGCACACATAAGATGGTCTAATGTCTCCTCAAGTTAAGTGCACACATAAGATGGTCTAATGTCTCCTCAAGTTAAGTGCACACATAAGATGGTCTCCTCAAGTTAAGTGCACACATAAGATGGTCTAGTGACTCCTCAAGTTAAGTGCACACATAAGATGGTCTCCTCAAGTTAAGTGCACACATAAGATGGTCTAATGTCCCCTCAAGTTAAGTGCACACATAAGATGGTCTAGTGTCTCCTCAAGTTAAGTGCACACATAAGATGGTCTAATGTCCCCTCAAGTTAAGTGCACACATAAGATGGTCTAATGTCTCCTCAAGTTAAGTGCACACATAAGATGGTCTAGTGTCTCCTCAAGTTAAGTGCACACATAAGATGGTCTAATGTCTCCTCAAGTTAAGTGCACACATAAGATGGTCTAGTGTCTCCTCAAGTTAAGTGCACACATAAGATGGTCTAGTGTCTCCTCAAGTTAAGTGCACACATAAGATGGTCTAATGTCCCCTCAAGTTAAGTGCACACATAAGATGGTCTAGCGTCTCCTCAAGTTAAGTGCACACATAAGATGGTCGAGTGTCTCCTCAAGTTAAGTGCACACATAAGATGGTCTAATGTCCCCTCAAGTTAAGTGCACACATAAGATGGTCTAATGTCTCCTCAAGTTAAGTGCACACATAAGATGGTCTCCTCAAGTTAAGTGCACACATAAGATGGGCTAGTGTCTCCTCAAGTTAAGTGCACACATAAGATGGGCTAGTGTCTCCTCAAGTTAAGTGCACACATAAGATGGTCTAATGTCTCCTCAAGTTAAGTGCACACATAAGATGGTCCAGTGTCTCCTCAAGTTAAGTGCACACATAATATGGTCTAGTGTCTCCTCAAGTTAAGTGCACACATAAGATGGTCTAATGTCTCCTCAAGTTAAGTGCACACATAAGATGGTCTAATGTCTCCTCAAGTTAAGTGCACACATAAGATGGTCTAGTGTCTCCTCAAGTTAAGTGCACACATAAGATGGTCTAATGTCTCCTCAAGTTAAGTGCACACATAAGATGGTCTAATGTCTCCTCAAGTTAAGTGCACACATAAGATGGTCTAGTGTCTCCTCAAGTTAAGTGCACACATAAGATGGTCTCCTCAAGTTAAGTGCACACATAAGATGGTCTAATGTCTCCTCAAGTTAAGTGCACACATAAGATGGTCTAATGTCTCCTCAAGTTAAGTGCACACATAAGATGGTCTAGTGTCTCCTCAAGTTAAGTGCACACATAAGATGGTCTAATGTCTCCTCAAGTTAAGTGCACACATAAGATGGTCTAATGTCTCCTCAAGTTAAGTGCACACATAAGATGGTCTAATGTCCCCTCAAGTTAAGTGCACACATAAGATGGTCTAATGTCCCCTCAAGTTAAGTGCACACATAAGATGGTCTAGTGTCTCCTCAAGTTAAGTGCACACATAAGATGGACTAGTGTCTCCTCATGTTAGGTGCACACATAAGATGGTCTCCTCAAGTTAAGTGCACACATAAGATGGTCTAATGTCTCCACAAGTTAAGTGCACACATAAGATGGTCTAGTGTCTCCTCAAGTTAAGTGCACACATAAGATGGTCTAGTGTCCCCTCAAGTTAAGTGCACACATAAGATGGTCTAGTGTCCCCTCAAGTTAAGTGCACACATAAGATGGTCTAATGTCCCTCAAGTTAAGTGCACACATAAGATGGTCTAATGTCTCCTCAAGTTAAGTGCACACATAAGATGGTCTAGTGTCCCCTCAAGTTAAGTGCACACATAAGATGGTCTAATGTCCCCTCAAGTTAAGTGCACACATAAGATGGTCTAATGTCTCCTCAAGTTAAGTGCACACATAAGATGGTCTAGTGTCCCCTCAAGTTAAGTGCACACATAAGATCTCCTCAAGTTAAGTGCACACATAAGATGGTCTAGTGTCCCCTCAAGTTAAGTGCACACATAAGATGGTCTCCTCAAGTTAAGTGCACACATAAGATGGTCTAGTGACTCCTCAAGTTAAGTGCACACATAAGATGGTCCAGTGTCTCCTCAAGTTAAGTGCACACATAAGATGGTCTAGTGACTCCTCAAGTTAAGTGCACACATAAGATGGTCTAGTGTCTCCTCAAGTTAAGTGCACACATAAGATGGTCTCCTCAAGTTAAGTGCACACATAAGATGGTCTAGTGTCTCCTCAAGTTAAGTGCACACATAAGATGGTCTAATGTCTCCTCAAGTTAAGTGCACACATAAGATGGCTAGTGTCCCCTCAAGTTAAGTGCACACATAAGATGGTCTAGTATCTCCTCAAGTTAAGTGCACACATAAGATGGTCTAGTGTCTCCTCAAGTTAAGTGCACACATAAGATGGTCTAGTGTCTCCTCAAGTTAAGTGCACACATAAGATGGTCCAGTGTCCCCTCAAGTTAAGTGCACACATAAGATGGTCTAGTGTCTCCTCAAGTTAAGTGCACACATAAGATGGTCCAGTGTCTCCTCAAGTTAAGTGCACACATAAGATGGTCTAGTGTCTCTTCAAGTTAAGTGCACACATAAGATGGTCTAGTGTCTCCTCAAGTTAAGTGCACACATAAGATGGTCTAGTGTCTCCTCAAGTTAAGTGCACACATAAGATGGTCTAATGTCTCCTCAAGTTAAGTGCACACATAAGATGGTCCAGTGTCCCCTCAAGTTAAGTGCACACATAAGATGGTCTAGTGTCTCCTCAAGTTAAGTGCACACATAAGATGGTCTAGTGACTCCTCAAGTTAAGTGCACACATAAGATAATGTCTCCTCAAGTTAAGTGCACACATAAGATGGTCTAATGTCTCCTCAAGTTAAGTGCACACATAAGATGGTCTAATGTCTCCTCAAGTTAAGTGCACACATAAGATGGTCTAGTGTCCCCTCAAGTTAAGTGCACACATAAGATGGTCTAATGTCTCCTCAAGTTAAGTGCACACATAAGATGGTCTAATGTCTCCTCAAGTTAAGTGCACACATAAGATGGTCTCCTCAAGTTAAGTGCACACATAAGATGGTCTAGTGACTCCTCAAGTTAAGTGCACACATAAGATGGTCTACTCAAGTTAAGTGCACACATAAGATGGTCTAATGTCCCCTCAAGTTAAGTGCACACATAAGATGGTCTAGTGTCTCCTCAAGTTAAGTGCACACATAAGATGGTCTAATGTCCCCTCAAGTTAAGTGCACACATAAGATGGTCTAATGTCTCCTCAAGTTAAGTGCACACATAAGATGGTCTAGTGTCTCCTCAAGTTAAGTGCACACATAAGATGGTCTAATGTCTCCTCAAGTTAAGTGCACACATAAGATGGTCTAGTGTCTCCTCAAGTTAAGTGCACACATAAGATGGTCTAGTGTCTCCTCAAGTTAAGTGCACACATAAGATGGTCTAATGTCCCCTCAAGTTAAGTGCACACATAAGATGGTCTAGCGTCTCCTCAAGTTAAGTGCACACATAAGATGGTCGAGTGTCTCCTCAAGTTAAGTGCACACATAAGATGGTCTAATGTCCCCTCAAGTTAAGTGCACACATAAGATGGTCTAATGTCTCCTCAAGTTAAGTGCACACATAAGATGGTCTCCTCAAGTTAAGTGCACACATAAGATGGGCTAGTGTCTCCTCAAGTTAAGTGCACACATAAGATGGGCTAGTGTCTCCTCAAGTTAAGTGCACACATAAGATGGTCTAATGTCTCCTCAAGTTAAGTGCACACATAAGATGGTCCAGTGTCTCCTCAAGTTAAGTGCACACATAAGATGGTCTAGTGTCTCCTCAAGTTAAGTGCACACATAAGATGGTCTAATGTCTCCTCAAGTTAAGTGCACACATAAGATGGTCTAATGTCTCCTCAAGTTAAGTGCACACATAAGATGGTCTAGTGTCTCCTCAAGTTAAGTGCACACATAAGATGGTCTAATGTCTCCTCAAGTTAAGTGCACACATAAGATGGTCTAATGTCTCCTCAAGTTAAGTGCACACATAAGATGGTCTAGTGTCTCCTCAAGTTAAGTGCACACATAAGATGGTCTCCTCAAGTTAAGTGCACACATAAGATGGTCTAATGTCTCCTCAAGTTAAGTGCACACATAAGATGGTCTAATGTCTCCTCAAGTTAAGTGCACACATAAGATGGTCTAGTGTCTCCTCAAGTTAAGTGCACACATAAGATGGTCTAATGTCTCCTCAAGTTAAGTGCACACATAAGATGGTCTAATGTCTCCTCAAGTTAAGTGCACACATAAGATGGTCTAATGTCCCCTCAAGTTAAGTGCACACATAAGATGGTCTAATGTCCCCTCAAGTTAAGTGCACACATAAGATGGTCTAGTGTCTCCTCAAGTTAAGTGCACACATAAGATGGACTAGTGTCTCCTCAAGTTAAGTGCACACATAAGATGGTCTCCTCAAGTTAAGTGCACACATAAGATGGTCTAATGTCTCCACAAGTTAAGTGCACACATAAGATGGTCTAGTGTCTCCTCAAGTTAAGTGCACACATAAGATGGTCTAGTGTCCCCTCAAGTTAAGTGCACACATAAGATGGTCTAGTGTCCCCTCAAGTTAAGTGCACACATAAGATGGTCTAATGTCCCTCAAGTTAAGTGCACACATAAGATGGTCTAATGTCTCCTCAAGTTAAGTGCACACATAAGATGGTCTAGTGTCCCCTCAAGTTAAGTGCACACATAAGATGGTCTAATGTCCCCTCAAGTTAAGTGCACACATAAGATGGTCTAATGTCTCCTCAAGTTAAGTGCACACATAAGATGGTCTAGTGTCCCCTCAAGTTAAGTGCACACATAAGATCTCCTCAAGTTAAGTGCACACATAAGATGGTCTAGTGTCCCCTCAAGTTAAGTGCACACATAAGATGGTCTCCTCAAGTTAAGTGCACACATAAGATGGTCTAGTGACTCCTCAAGTTAAGTGCACACATAAGATGGTCCAGTGTCTCCTCAAGTTAAGTGCACACATAAGATGGTCTAGTGACTCCTCAAGTTAAGTGCACACATAAGATGGTCTAGTGTCTCCTCAAGTTAAGTGCACACATAAGATGGTCTCCTCAAGTTAAGTGCACACATAAGATGGTCTAGTGTCTCCTCAAGTTAAGTGCACACATAAGATGGTCTAATGTCTCCTCAAGTTAAGTGCACACATAAGATGGCTAGTGTCCCCTCAAGTTAAGTGCACACATAAGATGGTCTAGTATCTCCTCAAGTTAAGTGCACACATAAGATGGTCTAGTGTCTCCTCAAGTTAAGTGCACACATAAGATGGTCTAGTGTCTCCTCAAGTTAAGTGCACACATAAGATGGTCCAGTGTCCCCTCAAGTTAAGTGCACACATAAGATGGTCTAGTGTCTCCTCAAGTTAAGTGCACACATAAGATGGTCCAGTGTCTCCTCAAGTTAAGTGCACACATAAGATGGTCTAGTGTCTCCTCAAGTTAAGTGCACAGGTCTAGTGTCCCCTCAAGTTAAGTGCACACATAAGATGGTCTAGTGTCTCCTCAAGTTAAGTGCACACATAAGATGGTCTAATGTCCCCTCAAGTTAAGTGCACACATAAGATGGTCTAGTGTCTCCTCAAGTTAAGTGCACACATAAGATGGTCTAATGTCTCCTCAAGTTAAGTGCACACATAAGATGGTCTAGTGTCTCCTCAAGTTAAGTGCACATATAAGATGGTCTAATGTCTCCTCAAGTTAAGTGCACACATAAGATGGTCTAATGTCTCCTCAAGTTAAGTGCACACATAAGATGGGCTAGTGTCTCCTCAAGTTAAGTGCACACATAAGATGGTCTAATGTCTCCTCAAGTTAAGTGCACACATAAGATGGTCTAATGTCTCCTCAAGTTAAGTGCACACAAGATGGGCTAGTGTCTCCTCAAGTTAAGTGCACACATAAGATGGTCTAATGTCTCCTCAAGTTAAGTGCACACATAAGATGGTCTAATGTCTCCTCAAGTTAAGTGCACACATAAGATGGTCTAGTGTCTCCTCAAGTTAAGTGCACACATAAGATGGTCTCCTCAAGTTAAGTGCACACATAAGATGGTCTAGTGTCTCCTCAAGTTAAGTGCACACATAAGATGGTCTAGTGTCTCCTCAAGTTAAGTGCACACATAAGATGGTCTAGTGTCTCCTCAAGTTAAGTGCACACATAAGATGGTCTAGTGTCCCCTCAAGTTAAGTGCACACATAAGATGGTCCAGTGTCTCCTCAAGTTAAGTGCACATATAAGATGGTCCAGTGTCTCCTCAAGTTAAGTGCACACATAAGATGGTCCAGTGTCTCCTCAAGTTAAGTGCACACATAAGATGGTCTAATGTCCCCTCAAGTTAAGTGCACACATAAGATGGTCCAGTGTCTCCTCAAGTTAAGTGCACACATAAGATGGTCTAGTGTCTCCTCAAGTTAAGTGCACACATAAGATGGTCTAATGTCTCCTCAAGTTAAGTGCACACATAAGATGGTCTAGTGTCTCCTCAAGTTAAGTGCACACATAAGATGGCCTAGTGTCCCCTCAAGTTAAGTGCACACATAAGATGGTCTAGTGTCTCCTCAAGTTAAGTGCACACATAAGATGGTCTAATGTCTCCTCAAGTTAAGTGCACACATAAGATGGTCTAGTGTCTCCTCAAGTTAAGTGCACACATAAGATGGTCCAGTGTCTCCTCAAGTTAAGTGCACACATAAGATGGTCTAATGTCTCCTCAAGTTAAGACATAAGATGGTCTAGTGTCTCCTCAAGTTAAGTGCACACATAAGATGGTCTCCTCAAGTTAAGTGCACACATAAGATGGTCCAGTGTCCCCTCAAGTTAAGTGCACACATAAGATGGTCTAATGTCTCCTCAAGTTAAGTGCACACATAAGATGGTCTAGTGTCCCCTCAAGTTAAGTGCACACATAAGATGGTCTCCTCAAGTTAAGTGCACACATAAGATGGTCTAGTGACTCCTCAAGTTAAGTGCACACATAAGATGGTCCAGTGTCTCCTCAAGTTAAGTGCACACATAAGATGGTCTAGTGACTCCTCAAGTTAAGTGCACACATAAGATGGTCTAGTGTCTCCTCAAGTTAAGTGCACACATAAGATGGTCTCCTCAAGTTAAGTGCACTCATAAGATGGTCTAGTGTCTCCTCAAGTTAAGTGCACACATAAGATGGTTCTAATGTCTCCTCAAGTTAAGTGCACACATAAGATGGCTAGTGTCCCCTCAAGTTAAGTGCACACATAAGATGGTCTAGTATCTCCTCAAGTTAAGTGCACACATAAGATGGTCCAGTGTCCCCTCAAGTTAAGTGCACACATAAGATGGTCTAATGTCTCCTCAAGTTAAGTGCACACATAAGATGGCTAGTGTCCCCTCAAGTTAAGTGCACACATAAGATGGTCTAGTATCTCCTCAAGTTAAGTGCACACATAAGATGGTCCAGTGTCTCCTCAAGTTAAGTGCACACATAAGATGGTCTAATGTCTCCTCAAGTTAAGTGCACACATAAGATGGCTAGTGTCCCCTCAAGTTAAGTGCACACATAAGATGGTCTAGTATCTCCTCAAGTTAAGTGCACACATAAGATGGCTAGTGTCCCCTCAAGTTAAGTGCACACATAAGATGGTCTAGTGTCTCCTCAAGTTAAGTGCACACATAAGATGGTCTAGTGTCTCCTCAAGTTAAGTGCACACATAAGATGGTCCAGTGTCCCCTCAAGTTAAGTGCACACATAAGATGGTCTAGTGTCTCCTCAAGTTAAGTGCACACATAAGATGGTCCAGTGTCTCCTCAAGTTAAGTGCACACATAAGATGGTCTAGTGTCTCCTCAAGTTAAGTGCACACATAAGATGGTCTAGTGTCCCCTCAAGTTAAGTGCACACATAAGATGGTCTAATGTCTCCTCAAGTTAAGTGCACACATAAGATGGTCTAGTGTCTCCTCAAGTTAAGTGCACACATAAGATGGTCTAATGTCTCCTCAAGTTAAGTGCACACATAAGATGGTCTAATGTCTCCTCAAGTTAAGTGCACACATAAGATGGGCTAGTGTCTCCTCAAGTTAAGTGCACACATAAGATGGTCTAATGTCTCCTCAAGTTAAGTGCACACATAAGATGGTCTAATGTCTCCTCAAGTTAAGTGCACACAAGATGGGCTAGTGTCTCCTCAAGTTAAGTGCACACATAAGATGGTCTAATGTCTCAAGTTAAGTGCACACATAAGATGGTCTAATGTCTCCTCAAGTTAAGTGCACACATAAGATGGTCTAGTGTCTCCTCAAGTTAAGTGCACACATAAGATGGTCTCCTCAAGTTAAGTGCACACATAAGATGGTCTAGTGTCTCCTCAAGTTAAGTGCACACATAAGATGGTCTAGTGTCTCCTCAAGTTAAGTGCACACATAAGATGGTCTAGTGTCTCCTCAAGTTAAGTGAATGGTCCAGGTGTTAAATCTCCTCTCTGGTAAAACACCCCAGCAGGGGGTAGAGCAGTAATGTAATTGAATGACCCTTGGCTCAGCCACACATGATGAGCCGTTTTAATATTTTTTAACATTTTCTGGATTCAAAAGATCTTATGATCTTATGACACAGCAAATGCCCCCCATGTTTGTTTGACTTACATTCCCAGACATCTGACCTGCATCATCGTCACCCCCCGCCCCTCACCCTCGGGTGTCATTCACAATATATTGGAAGCTTCCTCTCTTTACTATATGAAAATTGTGAAATGTTCTGCCACACTCACACCTAGTCTTGCACCCTCTGCCACACTCACACCTAGTCTTACACCCTCTGCCACACTCACGCCTAGTCTTGCACCCTCTGCCACACTCACACCTAGTCTTACACCCTCTGCCACACTCACGCCTAGTCTTACACCCTCTGCCACACTCACACCTAGTCTTGCACCCTCTGCCACACTCACACCTAGTCTTGCACCCTCTGCCACACTCATGCCTAGTCTTGCACCCTCTGCCACACTCACGCCTAGTCTTACACCCTCTGCCACACTCACACCTAGTCTTGCACCCTCTGCCACACTCACACCTAGTCTTGCACCCTCTGCCACACTCACACCTAGTCTTGCACCCTCTGCCACACTCATGCCTAGTCTTGCACCCTCTGCCACACTCACACCTAGTCTTGCACCCTCTGCCACACTCATGCCTAGTCTTGCACCCTCTGCCACACTCACACCTAGTCTTGCACCCTCTGCCACACTCACACCTAGTCTTGCACCCTCTGCCACACTCATGCCTAGTCTTGCACCCTCTGCCACACTCACGCCTAGTCTTACACCCTCTGCCACACTCACACCTAGTCTTGCACCCTCTGCCACACTCACACCTAGTCTTGCACCCTCTGCCACACTCACACCTAGTCTTGCACCCTCTGCCACACTCACGCCTAGTCTTGCACCCTCTGCCACACTCACACCTAGTCTTGCACCCTCTGCCACACTCATACCTAGTCTTACACCCGCTGCCACACTCAAGCCTAGTCTTGCACCCTCTGCCACACTCACACCTAGTCTTGCACCCTCTGCCACACTCACACCTAGTCTTACACCCGCTGCCACACTCATTCCTAGTCTTGCATCCTCTGCCACACTCACACCTAGTCTTACACCCGCTGCCACACTCAAGCCTAGTCTTGCACCCTCTGCCACACTCACACCTAGTCTTGCACCTTCTGCCACACTCACACCTAGTCTTGCACCCTCTGCCACACTCACGCCTAGTCTTGCACCCTCTGCCACACTCATACCTAGTCTTACACCCGCTGCCACACTCAAGCCTAGTCTTGCACCCTCTGCCACACTCACACCTAGTCTTGCACCCTCTGCCACACTCACACCTAGTCTTACACCCGCTGCCACACTCATTCCTAGTCTTGCATCCTCTGCCACACTCACACCTAGTCTTGCACCCTCTGCCACACTCACACCTAGTCTTGCACCCTCTGCCACTAGTCTTGCACCCTCTGCCACACTCATACCTAGTCTTACACCCGCTGCCACACTCAAGCCTAGTCTTGCACCCTCTGCCACACTCACGCCTAGTCTTGCACCCTCTGCCACACTCATACCTAGTCTTGCACCCTCTGCCACACTCACACCTAGTCTTACACCCTCTGCCACACTCACACCTAGTCTTACACCCTCTGCCACACTCACGCCTAGTCTTGCACCCTCTGCCACACTCACACCTAGTCTTGCACCTTCTGCCACACTCACGCCTAGTCTTGCACCCTCTGCCACACTCACACCTAGTCTTGCACCCTCTGCCACACTCATGCCTAGTCTTGCACCCTCTGCCACACTCACACCTAGTCTTACACCCTCTGCCACACTCACACCTAGTCTTGCACCTTCTGCCACACTCACGCCTAGTCTTGCACCCTCTGCCACACTCACACCTAGTCTTGCACCCTCTGCCACACTCATGCCTAGTCTTGCACCCTCTGCCACACTCACGCCTAGTCTTGCGCCCTCTGCCACACTCACGCCTAGTCTTGCACCCTCTGCCACACTCACACCTGGTCTTGCACCCTCTGCCACACTCACACCTAGTCTTGCACCCTCTGCCACTAGTCTTGCACCCTCTGCCACACTCACACCTAGTCTTACACCCTCTGCCACACTCACACCTAGTCTTGCACCCTCTGCCACACTCACGCCTAGTCTTGCACCCTCTGCCACACTCACGCCTAGTCTTGCACCCTCTGCCACACTCACACCTAGTCTTACACCCTCTGCCACACTCACGCCTAGTCTTGCACCCTCTGCCACACTCACATCTAGTCTTACACCCTCTGCCACACTTATGCCTAGTCTTGCACCCTCTGCCACACTCACGCCTAGTCTTGCACCCTCTGCCACACTCACACCTAGTCTTGCACCCTCTGCCACACTCACACCTAGTCTTGCACCCTCTGCCACACTCACACCTAGTCTTACACCCTCTGCCGCTCCGTGTGCATCGCACAGCAATTTGATAAAGGGTCCAAGTATGAGACAATTGAGAGCTCTTCCAACTCCAAAATCAAGCAACCGTTGGAAAACTTTTTTTTAATGTGGCCATGAGCTAGTTCTCAAAGCTCTGGATGACGTTCTAGTTGATGAGGGATTTGTGGCTGAATAACATCTATCTAAGGATAGTGCCTGCCATATGGTTGGCTACTTGGAAGAACATTTCAGGTGTCCCAAGAATTCAGCTATCTAACTCATCTGGTTTAGCTGACATTTCATCTTCCTTAGCTTATCTTTCCTCCCGCCGCAAAGATAAGGAAGGTAATACTCGGCTACGCCACGCTACTATCTCATGTGATAGTTCTGGTCGAACTTTCTGATATCCACTAACACATGGTAAGGACACAACATGGCGTCTCTATCAAGTTTTTCCTGTGACAAAAATAACCCCCAAAATAAAGCCCATCAGATCCCCCGCCGCCTTGTCCGATTAGCTAGCTGAATAACTGGGGATCCAGTACAGAAATGGTCCTGGTAACCAACCAAAAGCTAGGCATTGCCCTAGCAACTGAGGCTAGAGATGTCCATCCCACATTTTAACACACAGGAAAATCACAGCCCCTGAAGCAAATACATGCACTCCATTGACAAAGGGAAAGGCGAGGAAGCGCCATTTTGTAAGTGGTGGTAGAAGTTAAAGAAGTAGCTTGAGTGACAGAGTCCACATTACACAAGATGGCGTGTAATGAAATGCTTAATGGATAACGAGTGGGGTGGCGGTGGGAAGGAGGGATGGGCACGAATGAGATGACGAGTGTGAGAGAGAGGACTGACGTCTCAAAGCCCACAGAGGTACTGAAGCTGCTCTGCCATTGTTCTTGATTTGCGAGCTCTAGCTGGTTGAACAATGGCTTCACTCACTCACCCGGTCTATTTCCTCACACCTTACCTCTTTGTCGCTCAAACAAAACGTTCCCCCCATTCTGTGTCCAAGAACGTCAACATAAACAAGTACTTGGAGGTTTCTCTCTTAATTAATCAGCCTTTTGTGTTTAATGGCAAAGTTTCGACCTGAATACTTCGGTCTTCAGGAGGGAATTTGCCTGACGAAGACAGAAGTATTTCTGTTGAAGCATTGGCATTAAAAGCTGTTGAAAGAGAGACCTCAAAGTATTTGATGTCAGCTGAAAATAATCGCACAAAAAATATATCATTATTGGAGTCCATCAATGTCAAGTGATACTAATGGAGTGATACCAAGACTTAACATCTCATTATTCCTGATCAAGGCTAGAGAATCTTATCGAGAAAGTAGTTGCACCTCTCATCTCTTTGTCAAACTGCCACAACTGTGAGCTATCTGACACAGCGTTCAGCACCGATGGAACGTCCATCTCTGATACAAGTGGTCATGTCTTGCCTACACCAACACAAGTACTTTAGCTACACTCAGATATTCACAAAAGTAAGCGTACGACAGAAACTTTTCGGCAGGTGCAGATTTTAGGTTATTTTGTAACAGAATGGACATTTAATCTAGATGTACACATCAAGTTCATGGTTCATTTAGCACAGTCCCATCAGCAGTGTTGGTAGTCTCTTTCTCTCTGACATAGCAGCTGCTCTCCACTACAAGCAGTCCAGATATCAGCAGTGTTGGTAGTCTCTCTCTGACATAGCAGCTGCTCTCCATACAAGCAGCCCAGATATCAGCAGTGTTGATAGTCTTTCTCTGACATAGCAGCTGCTCTCCATACAAGCAGCCCGGATATCAGCAGTGTTGGTAGTCTCTCTCTGACATAGCAGCTGCTCTCCATACAAGCAGCCCAGATATCAGCAGTGTTGGTAGTCTCTCTCTGACATAGCAGCTGCTCTCCATACAAGCAGCCCAGATATCAGCAGTGTTGGTAGTCTCTTTCTGACATAGCAGCTGCCCGCCACTACAAGCAGCCCAGATATCAGCAGTGTTGGTAGTCTCTCTCTGACATAGCAGCTGCTCTCTACTACAAGAAGCCCAGATATCAGCAGTGGTTGGTCGTCTCTCAGCCCAGATATCTCTGAAACATGGTTACCTGTAACCATTGCCTTGAGGCTGTAAGTAGCACTATCTGCAGCCATAACTACTGCCAAGTAGCCAGCACGCCATACAAATAGCAATGCACACCTTACCCAGACATTGTGAAGGGTGTGGCTGGTGCACATACTCACATACGACATGCTAGCAGACAAAAAATTAACAAATCTGAAATTTCTCTCTAAGTTGGTTCTTGCTTTCATACGAAGATTTCAACCGCCTGAAATTTTCTTCTCTGTGCCCTGCCCATCTCTGCTCACCTGTTACTAGCCAGAGACTGCACTGTGAACTAACGCCATAGCTAGATACAGAGGAAAGTGCTCCTCTGTTCCTCCTAGACTTACCTCAAATATATATAGCGAGTAATTATGCTAAAAAATTCAACTCCACAAACTGAGAAATTCTACACTTCCTTTCCTCTCTACTGTGAATTGAGCTGCCAAAAAGCTGAAAGTTCATAATATGGACAGCCTGCTACGATATGTATAGTGCCTGCGGGCACACGTGATCAGTTTCCAATCCCCTTATACATTATAATAACAACAACAACAACAACAATTTTACAACAGGTGTAAAGACACAAAATCTTACAACGACATAGCTCCACCATGGCCGGGGGGCTACTGGTCAAAAAACCCAAGACATCGTAACACATTCGCAATCACCATAACTATTTCCCTCTTTCCTCTGTTCAAGTATATAATTTAAAATTGTTGCTTATTCTGTGTTACATGTATAGGCAGGCACATTTGGAGAAAAAAACCTGCACTCTGGTCCCTATTTTGTGCCAATACGGCATATTTCCATAGTGCGTGTAAACAAGTGTCTAATTTGGTCTGTGGTTTCTAAAAACACTTGGCTGTGGGTGAAGGAAATTAGCAGCAATTTGATGATCTCAATGACCGCAAGGTGAGCTAACCTGATTAAGGATTTACCTTCTCTGATCATCATAATTTTGACAATGTTTGCATTAAAAAATATGACATCACGACCACTAATTAATTTTTGTGAACTATATTTGTGAACTATATAGCGAAGTTATGATCGCCCCAGACCCGAAAATAGGTGGTGCATTTTTTTGGTGGGTGTGTGCCCCTGATGTTGCGCGGTGTTTCTTCTTCTAAGAAAATGTGTCTATACAATCATTTGAACTGTTATTTTTTATTATCGAACCTTTGCAATCGAACCTTTGTAACAATGAAATTTATAGCTATTATTTTTTATGAAATTTATAGTAAAATATGTCACCATGGACTGATTGCTGCATTTATCATCAATCACACCACTTGATGCATAACACGCCAATAGTTTCATTACCAAATTACTATGCAATAAAGGAAGCGAAACCAGGATATAGCTATGCGCACAAATTTTCAGTAACAAAATTGAGATTCCACACGTATTTACATATTCATAGTATATGTTTGTATGTATATCTATATACACACATGCGCACACACACCATTATAGTTTTAGAACATGTACTAATCAGCATCACACTTGGTGGAGTGTGCTGCTGACCTCAGTAAGACACGCTGGGGGTTGCATCCCCTCTGGGTCAAAGACAGTTTTTATCAAACTCACCACTGTCAGTTTGACGTTGGTTGACGACTGCTTCCCATAGAACGCACTCTGAAGGAGCAGAATCACAGGCGTGGTCATAGCCTTGGTAAGCTGGTAAGTACCCACTGTATTGAACTGCAAAGAAAGGTTAGTGAGAACTACGAAACCGCAGAAGGCCGCCGAGAGAGGAGCAACTCTCAATAGTTCCAGCTTCTTGGGAAGGAATACTTTACGCCAGGCGCAGAGATGGAGGATAGCAGACGTTACGAGGAAGTGCACGAGAGTCAAGCTCATGCTTGGGAACTGGTAACGCACATAGATGAGTTTGTTAAGGAAGACGATCGCTATTGCTGAGACTAGGTTGATACCTAGACCCAGAATGATAGTAAGTTTGTCCCGCATGTTTTATCTGAAGCGACGCCTTAAAGGCAGTATAGCCGTTTCTGGACGGGGAAGACCTGCGTTCACTCTAGTGCTTTGGTATTTGGTAAGTATCGTTTGATAAAAAAACTAGAACATTCACTGAATGAAGGTTTGCATGAAATCTAATAATAATAATAATAATAATAGGCTTTACAACAATTGTGACATGTACATATGAGTGGGCAATGGTGGTGTATGAACTGTTGACAGACAGACACTATCCTGTAGTGCAGCTGGTGTAACTAAAGTAACTAAAGTGGATAGAGTGCTAATCAGAGGGGACAGAGAATGAGAGTGGGTGATGGTTAGGACAAGGGCATACTGAGTGGTAGGTACAAGTGATGCATGGGTTGAAGTTAGTCATGAAGTGATTCCAAAGATGATCAAGTATCCTTTGCTTGATGGTGATTACTGATTGAGTCAGATTAATTGGAGGCAAGCTGTTCCACAATTTGACTATTCGGTTGAAGTAGAAATGGTGGTTGTTTGAAGTACTGCGCAAGTAAAGGGGGGAGAAGGACGGACCTAGACATTCACCAGTTCTGCTATGAGTTAACAGCTTCCATAAGAGGATTGAGCAAGCTCAGAGAAACTCTTGGGAAAAGATCACTGATAGTTCAGAGGCCAAGCACTTCTGCCATCAGAATTCCAGGCTGGTCCTCACCACTAGATAGGTAGTTCAATCTTGTATGGTGTAGAGGAGCTGGGTTGTAATGGTAATAGGGTTTTTTTGGTTGCCAGACAATGGATTTCAAGGGCAGAAATATATCAATAAATGTCTATATAGGATGTTGCGTTTTATGGAGTGACATCAATCTTCAAACCAAACTCACTTCATCCATCCAGTTACTGAATGTGATAGAGATTTGGAGTCAAAATTGTAAATTCTTAGAAAAGCTTTTCGGTGTTCTATGCAAAAACTTGGCTTTGTTCAAGACAGGTCAAGCCCAGTATGCCACACAAGACTGGCCGTAGCAAGCACTCTCATAAGCTAAAACTGATTCCATCTTCTTCAGTTCATACCCAAGTGGGTGGGAGCAGCAGAGGCATTCAAGGATTATATTTGTCTACTTACTTGTGTTGTTGTTAGATATTTCCAAGTCCATAGTAACCACTTGACATGGTTCCAATTCTTCTGAGGGCATGGTGTATAAAAAATGCACACCATGCAAAGACCCTTCTTCCTTCCTTCCATCTACCCCGAACCCCAAATGGATTTTTTTCTAGATATGCCGAGGTTTCTCTTCCAGCAATATACGAAAGTGTGACAACGATGTGGCAAATGGCTCACACAGATATGACATCTCTTTTTACCACTATAAGAGAGAGAATTCAACAGGGGTGGATATTCCTTTTGAACGACATGTTATTTCAGGAGCACTGCCCAAGCATATCTCCGAATCTAGTAGTTCCAGCATGAGCATTGTAGAACTGCCATATTGAGAGGTAAACTGCACACCATATTTAATCGGTAATTACGATGAACATGGCACAGTTATTGAATTGTGGTAATTGTGGTAAGCTCACAGTTGGATCCTAAGCAAGGTACAGTTCTAAACTAACTGTGGTCAGGTCAACTATGGATTGCAGAACAGGAGTGATGTAAGAGGTGACATCTTTGTGAAACCTGGCTCGGTGCCACAGTCTCCGAGCCCATGTATAGAAACACACCCAGCACTGGTTATCAATGGCTCGTGATGGGAGAAGCAACCAATATGGAAACCACAATGTAGATAACCATTTTTTAGAAGCAAAAACTGCAATTTTGAAAACTACTCCACTCGTATACCTGCTTTTCGCAACAACACTGTTCTGACTTTGGAGTCTGCCACTCTGGACAACATAAAAAAATCATTTTAGAAAGTAAAACACCACATGTATGCATATTTAGAAGAAATCCCTGCAGGCTCATCAGAGCTAGAAAAGACTGTCAAGTCACATATATAGAAGAATTTCCTAACTGCAATAATTTTATTTTTGTGCTATATATATACCTTTTCTTATAAATTATACATCCTCTTTGTTGTCTTACAGATTTTTAGTATCACTATTGAATATGAAGTAAAAAAAGAAGTTATCGGATAATTTTTGACGAAGACCATACAATAGTCCCAAAATATCAACCAATATTTATTAAATTTTGCTGATGACACCTATCAAAATTATGAACTATTAAATATTCCCGTAGCTTCAGGAAATATATAGAACTTAATATTGTAGTTAATTTTCAGGCACTACATATATTATACAATGACTTTTAATAGCAACAAATTCTATGATGCCATCATTACCATGGCAATAACCACATCCACTTATGGGTATCAAGTTCCAGGGTTCTCATACAGTTGAAAATATATAAAACAGCTTTTCTGTACTTCGCAAGGTAGTTGCATCACCTTTCTCAGTGCCTGAAGGCGGAGGCACATTCACAGCTGGCATTTGTTGCTGGCATAACCAGAACAACTTGACCAAGGTATGATATTTTTGCTCTTTTTGAGGAAATCTAGGACATTATGCAATGTATCACCCCCTTCACCTCAACTGAAACTGTGATAGGACTCTGCCATTATAGATAGCCAAATTCGTAGGTATCATGTTTAAACTTGGTGTAAAACTCGCACAGTTGGTCAACATTTTGTGAGACAAGTTCCCCCAATACTCCTTTCACGAGAACCTGCTCGTAGGTTACATACATGGTGTAATCCTTTTGATTGAAATGCTCTACAATGCAGCTGAGAGTACCAGGCTGGTTGGAAAGCTCGTTGATGATCCATTTTGGTTTTAGGATATTTGACGTTAACTTGCTGGTATATATACATACAGGGACCTTGAAGAAGGTATTCAGAGTTGAGATTTTACTGGCTCCAGGTTTCTGCACCTACGAAACACAAACACAAAGTGTTTATAAATATCTGCTTTCTATTTTTGCTACATACTATTTATAATACTTCAGCTCGAGTGAAAGTCGAATTTAATTAACAACAGGGTTTGACTATACACGATTGTTTAATGACTCGCTATTTCGGGGGCCAATATTTTAAGGCTCAACATCGACATATGATGATGGATCATGGCATGCATGTTCAGATTCTTCAGATTCATGTTCAGATTCTTCTGGGCCATCTTCAACTTGCGCATCAGCTTGGCAATCAGAGTCATATGATTCTTGTAATTGATCTGTATCATCAGCTTTCTCCTCCCTTTGTCTCGTGTGTACTTCGACAAAAACTAAACAAGGAGGCTTGTCTTTTAGCCATGATTCACTCAGCATGTGGCCTGGAACAATTTACAGGTATTGTACTAGCTAGCAATTTTCACACCAATTAACCATGCATGTGTTAAAAGCATTACTATGTTCTTATACTGTATCACTTCTGATGACCTTTTAGTGTTGTGTAGAAATCCCTTGTAAATGTTTGCCAGGGGGCTGTGCCCCCCCCCCCCCCCCCACCGAGAAATTACCCTCCTGGTGGCATACAGATGCTTTAACCCTCTGAATTCCGGATGGTCTATTTAATTTTATAGGGAAGGTTCCCCCCCCCCCCCCCCCCCCCAATTTTTCAATGATCAAAAGATTGAAAAATGCACCATCAAACCTAAAGGCAACACACATAACTCTACAGCCCCCCAGATCTACAACTGCTTAGAGGAGAGTCAGAAACTATACTCAAGTGCAATGGAGTAGCTACAAACCACAGCTGTAGCTACCATGGTAGCAGCTACTATAGGGCTTACAATTAATAAGCCACTCATTTCCCTTTGCACCACTTCTGAGAATTCCATATGGAGAATGATTCCCCCTACAACATATGTCCTCAAAATTGAATTATGCCAGCCTGTCAATGCTTGGCATTCTTAATGTCCAACTCCTCCTCCCCTCAACACACACACACACATCACACATACATCACACATAGTATTACTATAGCAACAATAATGGACAACAACAATAAGATGAGCATAAATATTGGATATGAAGATAATATGATGGCAGGAAATTACACAAGGAGATCTGAAGGACACAACTAATCATAGGAAATCCAACTAAACCATTACACACTGTTTTGAGCAGTTACATCACTTCCATACTTCCCCTGTTAGGTGACTCAGCACCCATGCCACCATTACCATGGTCATTTCTGCTTGTAGCTTCTCTTTGCTTCTGGATATACTGAAACCTGTCTGTCAGCCGGCCATTGTGCGTTATCACGGCCTGAAAATATACAGTTATTATGTCAGCGAGATTCTTCAAGCACAAGGTCTTACGCACAAGTTGAAGAGAAATAAAGTTAGCATGAGAGAGAAATATATAGCAAAGAAATACTCTCTTACCCGAGTATACGCTGCAAGTCAGTGCAGAGTATGTGCTGCAAGTCAGTGCAGAGTATGCGCTGCAAGTCAGTGCAGAGTATGCGCTGCAAGTCAGTGCAGAGTATGCGCTGCAAGTCAGTGCAGAGTATGCGCTGCAAGTCAGTGCAGAGTATGTGCTGCCAAGTCAGTGCAGAGTATGCGCTGCAAGTCAGTGCAGAGTATGCGCTGCAAGTCAGTGCAGAGTATGCGCTGCAAGTCAGTGCAGAGTATGCGCTGCAAGTCAGTGCAGAGTATGCGCTGCAAGTCAGTGCAGAGTATGCGCTGCAAGTCAGTGCAGAGTATGCGCTGCAAGTCAGTGCAGAGTATGTGCTGCAAGTCAGTGCAGAGTATGTGCTGCAAGTATGTGCTGCAAGTCAGTGCAGAGTATGCGCTGCAAGTCAGTGCAGAGTATGTGCTGCAAGTCAGTGCAGAGTATGTGCTGCAAGTCAGTGCAGAGTATGTGCTGCAAGTCAGTGCAGAGTATGTGCTGCAAGTCAGTGCAGAGTATGTGCTGCAAGTCAGTGCAGAGTATGTGCTGCAAGTCAGTGCAGAGTATGTGCTGCAAGTATGTGCTGCAAGTCAGTGCAGAGTATGTGCTGCAAGTCAGTGCAGAGTATGCGCTGCAAGTCAGTGCAGAGTATGCGCTGCAAGTCAGTGCAGAGTATGTGCTGCAAGTCAGTGCAGAGTATAAGTTAATGCATAAAAAGGTGCTTAGATTTTCATAAGCTGAGGCTGCAGTTCAGCCTTCCTCTTTTCCCAAGCACATTGTCACTGATGCCGAGTGAATTGCCTCTGGGGAACAAAATTGTTCATTTTCTCTGTGAACAAACACCGCAAATCTGAAGGTATGCGGTCCCAACCAGATCAAAGACTCGATTGTTGAGTTGACGTGAGTGAGGAAGAGCACGAAGACGAGTATTAGGACTGGCTAAGTCTCGTTCATTAATTGCCCTATTCACATCTGGGCTAATACGTAGCCGACTACCAATTTATCATGGTACAGAATATGAAAACCCAGCGTTCCAACCAAACAAGAATGTGATGAAACAGATTTGAGGACATGATGTCACTCTCTAGCTGTGCTGCGCTTCACTTTGACGGCCTGCAATAATAATTGGCTTGTGCACTGCATAGTTCGGCACAATGGCACACATTATTGCATGCATCTAACAACAGTTGCTATGTCGTCATTTTGAGTGGCAAAAGGACAAAAAGAGATGAGTTCGTTTTTTCCTTCTCACCAAATTGTAGAAGACGGTGCTCAGCTTTGCTACAAATAGAGTGTTAGTATGCTTGCCTCCTTCTTCAGCGAGAAGTTGTTGGAGATAGCTGACTGAACTGGCCACAAGTGGACTATCCTGATATGTTTAACCATCGTTGAAACCACTAGTGAATATGCTGGTGAGAGTCTTGAGGCTTGAATGAGAAGCACATATAGTCAGTGGTTAGGTTGATGTTACTGCTGAACCAACGCAAGTTCATCAGCACAATTTAGGATTTCATGCAAAGAAATTTTTTTTGAACGGGATGAATATTTTCATGATTCACACTTGCCATAATAATTTCATATCTTAGAGTAAATTTGTGCTAGGAGGGGCATACCCCCTGGCACTCTCTCCCCCCCCCCCCAAAAAAACCCCCTGAACTTGGTGAACATTAACAGAGACTTCCATAGCTCCAGCCTTGGGTATTGGCAAGGAAAGAAGCAAGAAGAAAAGAGTGCAAACTATTCAGCACATGTGGCCCAGGCCAAGCATGCTCCAATATCACTGCCCTGCATATGAGCAACTTTTACAGCGAGTCCACACAGAAACTCTGCGAGGTGTATCAATGTGTGTGCAGGCGTTTAGGGTTATAGAATGTTGGCAGATCATGATTCTTTCCAGAAGATCCTTCACTACATAATCTGCCATTGTGCTGTAGTCTATTCTTTGTTGCTTGGTGAATATATTTATAAATATCGAATATACTAGAAGGGGTGACCTAGGTATTAGATATTAGATTCATGATGGATAATGTTTTGGTGACAGTTATTCCTTGCCTGACCCCTTGGTGATCTGACCCCTTGGTTCTGAATGCATCCCTCAGTTCTCTCATCCTACCAGTGTTTGCTGCTCTGTCTTCATCCCTTGCACTTCTGAAATTTCTGCTATGTGAAGTGTCATTTGTTTTTGATAGATACTCACTCTGTCTTTCTGTTGGGTCTACTCTTCCTTTGTCTTTCTCTGTCAACTTTTCTTGCAGTTTCTGCGCAGTTTCCCTTGTTGCAGCCCTTCTCCTTCTCTGTCTCTCTGCTGCAGCTCTCCTGGTTTCTACTACACCCTGTAATAGTCCTCCTAAGCTGTGCAGCTCGTGGAGTAGCCATTATGCAGTCATTTTCTCCATGCTTCCATAGCGAAGGACAAAGGAATAACTTTAGATTTGTGCATGCATATAACCACAAAACACACGCAGGCGGACAGACGGATTTTCCAAAATTCTGTCGGAAGAATTCTAGATTTACACATGCGTATCATGTGACACACTAATGGACAGATAAATGGACGCATGGATAAGGTGCATTATTATATATATATGTGCTTAACAACCAGTATTAACCAGCATCAATGGTACAGTATTATACTTCACTTACTTCTTTTACTGCCCTGCTAATCTCATACTCCTCCAGAGATCTCTTACCATCCACCTGCAGCTAATACACACACACACACACACACACACACGTCAATTTGACAAGAGGCAAATGACATTGACTACAGTGCTTCGCTTATGCTTGCTCAGCTGGACTACAAACTGTATATATTACGTAATACTTGAAGTAGGCAGAGTCAGAATTGCTTAAAATTATATATAGATTGGGAGAGCTACACGTTCATCTATTTTGATGGCAGTGAAACATTAGACTTCCCAAAGTGATCATGCAGAGAGATGAGGTGGTCATATCTAGCATGTGAATGTATGTATATATATATGTACATACATGTATATATGCATATATGTATATATATATGTATATATATTATATATATATATATATATGTATATGTATGTATATATGTATGTGTGTATATATGTATATATATGTATATATATATATATGTATATGTATGTGTATATGTATCATATATATGTATATATATGTATATATATATATGTATATGTATGTATATATGTATATACACAATGCGTATATATATATGTATATATATACAAATTGTGTATATATATGTGTATATACATATATATGTGTATATGTGTGTATATATGTATATATGTATATATACATATATATATATATATGTATATAAATATGTATATATGTATATATATATGTATATATGTATATATATATATGTATATAAATATGTATATATGTGTATATATATGTATATATGTATATATATATATATATTTATTTATATATATATATGTGTGTATATATATGTATATACATATGCAGAAACAGAAGTGCTTCTATTTAACCCACTCACCGTCAACAGTGCCAAATGGCACTCTGGGTTTCGTCGATTTAAAAAAAACATTCACGCCATCGTTCATGAGCCATAATTTCTATAGTTTATATTCTGCTTTATTTACATACCTGATTTCAAGTGCATCACTTTCCAATAACCGAGGGAAAAAATCTTAAAATGCAGACCATTTCCATTTTGACGACCCAAAAATGTCTAGGCAACTAAGTCTAAGCAGAACTAGTGACAGGCAGTACTCTTAGACTCGTCTGAGGATGACACAAGTAAGGAAGAAGTTTGTGGCATCCGCGCTTACGAGGGTGAGTCATCTCACAAAGGGGAGCCTTGGATAAGTTGACCACAAGAGTAGAATAGAAACTGTTGGAAGACAGGTGGATGAACTTAGCTGCAGAGCAGAAAGTGATGGCTGCGTCTCTGACAAGGAAGGCATGGATGAAGAAGCTCTCAGGTTTGTGAATGGGATCAGTACTAGTCTGTTAGTTATCCATAGGTAAGTAGCTTCACAGATATATCCAATGGTTTTTCCCTTTCACTAAATGTAACTTAGATTCATAGACTTGATGATGGATGATGGTGCTGGAGATCCAGCCTCTCTGCTTCCTCCTCTAGACTTGATGATGGGATGATGGTGCTGGAGAACCAGCCTCTCTGTATCCTCCTCTAGACTTGATGATGGATGATGATGCTGGAGAACCAGCCTCTCTGTATCCTCCTCTAGACTTGATGATGGTGCTGGAGAACCAGCCTCTCTGTATCCTCCTCTAGACTTGATGATGTATGATGGTGCTGGAGAACCAGCCTCTCTGTTTCCTCCTCTAGACTTGATGATGGATGATGGTGCTGGAGAACCAGCCTCTCTGTATCCTCCTCATAGACTTGATGGATGATGGAGCTGGAGAACCAGCCTCTCTGTGTCCTCCTCATAGACTTGATGATGGATGATGGAGCTGGAGAACCAGCCTCTCTGTTTCCTCCTCATAGACTTGATGACGGATGATGATGCTGGAGAACCAGCCTCTCTGTATCCTCCTAATAGACTTGATGATGGATGATGGTGCTGGAGAACCAGCCTCTCTGCTTCCTCCTCTAGATTTGATGATGGAAGATGGTACTGGAGAACCAGCCTCTCTGTTTCCTCCTCATAGACTTGATGATGGATGATGGTGCTGGAGAACCAGCCTCTCTGCTTCCTCCTCATAGACTTGATGATGGATGATGGTGCTGGTGAACCAGCCTCTCTGCTTCCTCCTCTAGACTTGATGATGGAAGATGGAGCTGGAGAACTAGCCTCTCTGCTTCCTCCTCTAGACTTGATGATGATGATGGAGCTGAAGAACCAGCCTCTCTGCTTCCTCCGCTAGACTTGATGATGGATGATGGTGCTGGAGAACCAGCCTCTCTGCTTCCTCGCTCTCCATCTCCGCTCAGAACTCAATTTAAACAAATATATGAGATTGAGTATGTCATATGGATTAATAATACAGGGCCAAGTGTAAGGCGTGGTCTATGTTTTGTTGAAAAAGGACAGAGTGCATGTAACAACAACAGAAAAAAATTCAATAGAAATGTTGTGTTGAGGACACACAACAAAACCCACCATATTAGCACTGTTGTGTTGTGGTCACACAACAAAACCCACCATATTAGCAATGTTGTGTTGTGGTCACACAACAAAACCCACCATTAGCAATGTTGTGTTGTGGACACACAAAACAACCCACCATATTAGCAATGTTGTGTTGTAGACACACAACAAAACCCACCATATTAGCACTGTTGTGTTGTGGTCACACAACAAAACCCACCATATTAGCAATGTTGTGTTGTGGTCACACAACAAAACCCACCACATTAGCAATGTTGTGTTGTGGTCACACAACAAAACCCACTGTGTGAATTAAACACAGAGAGTAGTAACTATAGTGACCCAGTCATACACTTACTTGGTCTCCAATGCCTTAGCTACTCAGAGTAATATGATAGTATTTTGTCACACCACATAGAGCCAGTAGTGTGGCAGAGAGTGAATAATTGTTGAGTTAAATTCTGCATTACATGCAAAAATAACAGTGCTAAATAAAAGATTACCTAAGCCATTTATTCGTACACAGATTGATGCCACAGTTACCATAGTTGCCCAAGTCACACAGATTGATGCCACAATTACTATAGTTACCCAAGCCATATATTCCTACACAGATTGATGCCACAATTACCATAGTTACCCAAGCCATATATTCCTACACAGATTGATGCCACAATTACCATAGTTACCCAAGCCATATATTCCTACACAGATTGCCATGGCTACCCATGCCATATATTCCTAGACTTACACAGATTGATGGAGCAGTTCTCCGGCCTTATTTAGTTGCAGCCATTTATGTATGCACCGTATATGATGTTAATACTGGCAAGAGAACCGCAAGATATATTGGATTGACGAGACATCACAACCAGTTAGATGACTTTAACACCATGCACACCAATTTTCCAAAGCTTTTTAAAATCCGTCTAATGATTTGTAAACATAATTTTAAATGGAAAAGGACTAGCTCCATGTAACTGGCCGTCTTTTTTCTCCTTACTTAATACTAATACTAATAGTAATAATAATAGTAATAGTAATAATAATAATAATAATAATAATAATAATAATAATAATAATAATAATAATAATAATAATAATAATAATAATAATAATAATAATAATAATAATAATAATAATAATAATACTAATACTACTAATAATACTAATACTAATACTAATACTAATACTAATACTACTAATACTAATACTACTAATACTAATACTAATACTACTAATACTAATACTAATACTACTACTACTACTACTACTACTAATAATAATAATGATATGTCGACAATCCAATCCAATCCAGCTGGTTGCTTTGAATTATACACACACACAACATATCCTGTACATGAAGGAGCTGACAAGAAAGAGGCATTTGTACAGGCAACAAATTGTTTCGAGATAGACTTAAAAAAAGAATTTTCAGTACCTTTTAATTGTCCTTTAGTTTAGAACCGGATGATTGAAGAGCTGATTTTTCATTCCGTAGGTAACTTTGTGTTCCACGTCCAAGCACACACAGAGGAATTTTTTTTTTTCCGCGATACTAATTATTTTTTAAAATTATATTACCCAATTTACAAATACATCAAAGATTAAACATCTCCATCCACCTCTGCAGGGATGGGTCGATGGAAAACAGTTACAGTTAATTAGACTACACCATCTACCTCCGCCAGGCGAATGGGTTGCCTCTGGACCCACAGTGAAGCGTTCCCTCTCCAAAGGGCGATGGCGAAGCGTTGGAATACGTTATTGACCATACACCCAGATCACACACACACACACACACGTGCATGCGCACACACACACACATTTCTGCATGCATGCACACACAACTTACACATGCACACACCCGCACACACAGACTACAATATTTTGGGCATTGTAGCGTGCTTCGCCAGATTGGTGGTTAATGAAACATGCAACACTTACACAGTCATGGATTAGTGGCAACAATTTGGATCCAAAATAGTGAGTAGACTCCCGCGGAACTTGGGCTGGAAGATTATCGATGGCCATCACTAAAATGCCATTCCCAGACATGCTGAAATACAAACAATCTCATCACTCACGAACTTCACACCCAATGAGGGAAAAGTCGAGAGAAAATTATACAAAATAGAGGAGAATGGGAACCCTGGAACAGTCCCAACAGAGGAGATAGGGAACCCTGGAACAGTCCCAACAGAGGAGATAGGGAACTCTGGAACAGTCCCAACAGAGGAGAAAGGGAACCCTGGAACAGTCCCAACAGAGGAGAATGGGAACCCTGGAACAGTCCCAACAGAGGAGAATGGGAACCCTGGAACAGTCCCAACAGAGGAGAAAGGGAACCCTGGAACAGTCCCAACAGAGGAGAATGGGAACCCTGGAACAGTCCCATAGGAGGAGAATGGGAACCCTGGAACAGTCCCATAGGAGGAGAAAGGGAACCCTGGAACAGTCCCCCCCAGTATGCTTGGGACACGTATCCCACAATGTATACAGTACCACTTACATATACGACACTTAGTATGTTAACTACAGTATCACTCTACACTGTATACTGTACCACTTACTTATAGGACACTTCATCTGTGTGAAGGTTGTGCAGAATAAAGGGATGATCAAAGGTTGTCGCTTGACGATTAAACTCCAGGGAACCCTGTAACAGTGGATTATTATATGCTACACACACTGAAATATGGACAGAGAGTGATACAGCTAGGAATAGAGTGAGTGTGCAGCTAGGACTAGAGTGAGTGTGCAGCTAGGACTAGAGTGAGTGTGCAGCTAGGACTAGAGTGAGTGTGCAGCTGGGACTAGAGTGAGTGTGCAGCTGGGACTAGAGTGAGTGTGCAGCTAGGACTAGAGTGAGTGTGCAGCTAGGACTAGAGTGAGTGTGCAGCTAGGACTAGAGTGAGTGTGCAGCTAGGACTAGAGTGAGTGTGCAGGGACTAGAGTGAGCGTGCAGCTAGGACTAGAGTGAGTGTGCAGCTGGGACTAGAGTGAGTGTGCAGCTGGGACTAGAGTGAGTGTGCAGCTGGGACTAGAGTGAGTGTGCAGCTAGGACTAGAGTGAGTGTGCAGCTAGGACTAGAGTGAGTGTGCAGCTGGGACTAGAGTGAGTGTGCAGCTAGGACTAGAGTGAGTGTGCAGCTAGGACTAGAGTGAGTGTGCAGCTAGGACTAGAGTGTGTGTGCAGCTGGGACTAGAGTGTGTGTGCAGCTAGGACTAGAGTGAGTGTGCAGCTAGGACTAGAGTGAGTGTGCAGCTAGGACTAGAGTGAGTGTGCAGCTAGGACTAGAGTGAGTGTGCAGCTAGGACTAGAGTGAGTGTGCAGCTAGGACTAGAGTGAGTGTGCAGCTAGGATTAGAGTGAGTGTGCAGCTAGGACTAGAGTGAGTGTGCAGCTGGGACTAGAGTGAGTGTGCAGCTGGGACTAGAGTGAGTGTGCAGCTAGGACTAGAGTGAGTGTGCAGCTAGGACTAGAGTGAGTGTGCAGCTGGGACTAGAGTGAGTGTGCAGCTAGGACTAGAGTGAGTGTGCAGCTAGGACTAGAGTGAGTGTGCAGCTAGGACTAGAGTGAGTGTGCAGCTAGGACTAGAGTGAGTGTGCAGCTAGGACTAGAGTGAGTGTGCAGCTAGGACTAGAGTGAGTGTGCAGCTGGGACTAGAGTGAGTGTGCAGCTGGGACTAGAGTGAGTGTGCAGCTGGGACTAGAGTGAGTGTGCAGCTAGGACTAGAGTGAGTGTGCAGCTAGGACTAGAGTGAGTGTGCAGCTAGGACTAGAGTGAGTGGTGCAGCTAGGACTAGAGTGAGTGTGCAGCTAGGACTAGAGTGAGTGTGCAGCTAGGACTAGAGTGAGTGTGCAGCTGGGACTAGAGTGAGTGTGCAGCTAGGACTAGAGTGAGTGTGCAGCTGGGACTAGAGTGAGTGTGCAGCTAGGACTAGAGTGAGTGTGCAGCTAGGACTAGAGTGAGTGTGCAGCTAGGACTAGAGTGAGTGTGCAGCTAGGACTAGAGTGAGTGTGCAGCTAGGACTAGAGTGTGTGTGCAGCTAGGACTAGAGTGAGTGTGCAGCTGGGACTAGAGTGAGTGTGCAGCTAGGACTAGAGTGAGTGTGCAGCTGGGACTAGAGTGAGTGTGCAGCTAGGACTAGAGTGAGTGTGCAGCTGGGACTAGAGTGAGTGTGCAGCTAGGACTAGAGTGAGTGTGCAGCTAGGACTAGAGTGAGTGTGCAGCTAGGACTAGAGTGAGTGTGCAGCTGGGACTAGAGTGAGTGTGCAGCTAGGACTAGAGTGAGTGTGCAGCTAGGACTAGAGTGAGTGTGCAGCTAGGACTAGAGTGAGTGTGCAGCTAGGACTAGAGTGAGCGTGCAGCTAGGACTAGAGTGAGCGTGCAGCTAGGACTAGAGTGAGTGTGCAGCTAGGACTAGAGTGAGCGTGCAGCTAGGACTAGAGTGAGCGTGCAGCTAGGACTAGAGTGAGCGTGCAGCTGGGACTAGAGTGAGCGTGCAGCTAGGACTAGAGTGAGCGTGCAGCTAGGACTAGAGTGAGCGTGCAGCTAGGACTAGAGTGAGCGTGCAGCTAGGACTAGAGTGAGCGTGCAGCTAGGACTAGAGTGAGCGTGCAGCTAGGACTAGAGTGAGTGTGCAGCTGGGACTAGAGTGAGCGTGCAGCTAGGACTAGAGTGAGTGTGCAGCTAGGACTAGAGTGAGTGTGCAGCTAGGACTAGAGTGAGTGTGCAGCTAGGACTAGAGTGAGTGTGCAGCTAGGACTAGAGTGAGTGTGCAGCTAGGATTAGAGTGAGTGTGCAGCTAGAGTGAGTGTGCAGCTAGGACTAGAGTGAGTGTGCAGCTAGGACTAGAGTGAGTGTGCAGCTGGGACTAGAGTGAGTGTGCAGCTAGGACTAGAGTGAGTGTGCAGCTGGAACTAGAGTGAGTGTGCAGCTAGGACTAGAGTGAGTGTGCAGCTAGGACTAGAGTGAGTGTGCAGTGTCAGAGAAAGCCCTGACAGCTGTTACAGAGGAAGCTGTTAGAGGGGAAACACGTCAGAGGGAGGTAGACACTACACACCCACAAGTGGCAGGAGACACCCACCAACTCAGAACCAAAACCGCAACTATGGATCATCCCACTTCAACAGCAGAGACCCCTGATTGGTTGGAAAAAGGAACTCCTGATTGGTCAGATCAGTCTCTGAGGAGAATGATCCTAGGCACAACACAAGATAAACCAGCTGCCTATAAAAGAACAAGAGACTTCGAAAGAGAAGAGAGAAGGAGAAGGAGTAATCAACAAGCCGGGAGAAAGAAGGAAAGCCCCTCAACAAACCAACTCCTCAATGAACTGAAGAGAGACTCAGAACTGAGCTGACTTGGCTCTGTGTAATATATATATAATTCGGTAGAAAACAATAGGAGTAATGATGTATTAATAGACGTGGTCGTGTACATCATTTTGTTATTGTTGATTATAATCAACTTACCTTATACAGAAAAAGAGGGCAGAGGTCTAGAGAGAGAGAGAAGACTCTGGTTGATTATATACTTGGTCTAGATAAGGCTATTGTGAGAGAGAAGCAATAGTATGGTCTGGGAGTCAAAGAAAGCGAACCTGGAAAGAGAAGTTGTGCTGAGACTTCTTCTGAAGAATTATATTGTTAGGAAGTAATATTCCTAGAGTGGGAAGAGGGTCCGCCTTTCTCACATGCAGCTAGGACTAGAGTGAGTGTGCAGCTACGACTAGAGTGAGTGTGCAGCTAGGACTAGAGTGAGTGTGCAGCTAGGACTAGAGTGAGTGTGCAGCTAGGACTAGAGTGAGTGTGCAGCTAGGACTAGAGTGAGTGTGCAGCTAGGACTAGAGTGAGTGTGCAGCTAGGACTAGAGTGAGTGTGCTGCTAGGACTAGAGTGAGTGTGCAGCTGGGACTAGAGTGAGTGTGCAGCTAGGACTAGAGTGAGTGTGCAGCTAGGACTAGAGTGAGTGTGCAGCTAGGACTAGAGTGAGTGTGCAGCTGGGACTAGAGTGAGTGTGCAGCTAGGACTAGAGTGAGTGTGCAGCTAGGACTAGAGTGAGCGTGCAGCTAGGACTAGAGTGAGTGTGCAGCTAGGACTAGAGTGAGGGTGCAGCTAGGACTAGAGTGAGTGTGCAGCTAGGACTAGAGTGAGTGTGCAGCTGGGACTAGAGTGAGTGTGCAGCTAGGACTAGAGTGAGTGTGCAGCTAGGACTAGAGTGAGTGTGCAGCTAGGACTAGAGTGAGTGTGCAGCTAGGACTAGAGTGAGTGTGCAGCTAGGACTAGAGTGAGTGTGCAGCTAGGACTAGAGTGAGTGTGCAGCTAGGACTAGAGTGAGTGTGCAGCTAGGACTAGAGTGAGTGTGCAGCTGGGACTAGAGTGAGTGTGCAGCTAGGACTAGAGTGAATGTGCAGCTAGGACTAGAGTGAGTGTGCAGCTGGGACTAGAGTGAGTGTGCAGCTAGGACTAGAGTGAGTGTGCAGCTAGGACTAGAGTGAGTGTGCAGCTAGGACTAGAGTGAGTGTGCAGCTAGGACTAGAGCGAGTGTGCAGCTGGGACTAGAGTGAGTGTGCAGCTAGGACTAGAGTGAGTGTGCAGCTAGGACTAGAGTGAGTGTGCAGCTAGGACTAGAGTGAGTGTGCAGCTAGGACTAGAGTGAGTGTGCAGCTAGGACTAGAGTGAGTGTGCAGCTAGGACTAGAGTGAGTGTGCAGCTAGGACTAGAGTGAGTGTGCAGCTAGGACTAGAGTGAGTGTGCAGCTGGGACTAGAGTGAGTGTGCAGCTAGGACTAGAGTGAGTGTGCAGCTAGGACTAGAGCGAGTGTGCAGCTGGGACTAGAGTGAGTGTGCAGCTGGGACTAGAGTGAGTGTGCAGCTAGGACTAGAGTGAGTGTGCAGCTAGGACTAGAGTGAGTGTGCAGCTAGGACTAGAGTGAGTGTGCAGCTAGGACTAGAGTGAGTGTGCAGCTAGGACTAGAGTGAGTGTGCAGCTGGGACTAGAGTGAGTGTGTAGCTAGGACTAGAGTGAGTGTGCAGCTAGGACTAGAGTGAGTGTGCAGCTAGGACTAGAGTGAGTGTGCAGCTAGGACTAGAGTGAGTGTGCAGCTAGGACTAGAGTGAGTGGTGTAGCTAGGACTAGAGTGAGTGTGCAGCTGGGACTAGAGTGAGTGTGCAGCTAGGACTAGAGTGAGTGTGCAGCTAGGACTAGAGTGAGTGTGCAGCTAGGACTAGAGTGAGTGTGCAGCTAGGACTAGAGTGAGTGTGCAGCTAGGACTAGAGTGAGTGTGCAGCTAGGACTAGAGTGAGTGTGCAGCTAGGACTAGAGTGAGTGTGCAGCTAGGACTAGAGTGAGTGGTGTAGCTAGGACTAGAGTGAGTGTGCAGCTAGGACTAGAGTGAGTGTGCAGCTAGGACTAGAGTGAGTGTGCAGCTAGGACTAGAGTGAGTGTGCAGTGTCAGAGAAAGCCCTGACAGCTGTTACAGAGGAAGCTGTTAGAGGGGAAACACGTCAGAGGGAGGTTGACACTACACACCCACAAGTGGCAGGAGACACCCACCAACTCAGAACCAAAACCGCAACTATGGATCATCCCACTTCAACAGCAGAGACCTCTGATTGGTTGGAAAAAGGAACTCCTGATTGGTCAGATCAGTCTCTGAGGAGAATGATCCTAGGCAAAACACAAGATAAACCAGCTGCCTATAAAAGAACAAGAGACTTCGAAAGAGAAGAGAGAAGGAGAAGGAGTAATCAACAAGCCGGGAGAAAGAAGGAAAGCCCCTCAACAAACTAACTCCTTAATGAACTGAAGAGAGACTCAGAACTGAGCTGACTTGGCTCTGTGTAATATATATATAATTTGGTAGAAAACAATAGGAGTAATGGTGTATTAATAGACGTGGTCGTGTACATCATTTTGTTATTGTTGATTATAATCAACTTACCTTATACAGAAAAAGAGGGCAGAGGTCTAGAGAGAGAGAGAAGACTCTGGTTGATTATATACTTGGTCTAGATAAGGCTATTGTGAGAGAGAAGCAATAGTAACGTCTGGGCGTCAAAGAAAGCGAACCTGGAAAGAGAAGTTGTGCTGAGACTTCTTCTGAAGAATTATATTGTTAGGAAGTAATATTCCTAGAGTGGGAAGAGGGTCCGCCTTTCTCACATGCAGCTAGGACTAGAGTGAGTGTGCAGCTAGGACTAGAGTGAGTGTGCAGCTAGGACTAGAGTGAGTGTGCAGCTAGGACTAGAGTGAGTGTGCAGCTAGGACTAGAGTGAGTGTGCAGCTAGGCCTAGAGTGAGTGTGCAGCTAGGACTAGAGTGAGTGTGCAGCTAGGACTAGAGTGAGTGTGCAGCTGGGACTAGAGTGAGTGTGCAGCTGGGACTAGAGTGAGTGTGCAGCTAGGACTAGAGTGAGTGTGCAGCTAGGACTAGAGTGAGTGTGCAGCTAGGACTAGAGTGAGTGTGCAGCTGGGACTAGAGTGAGTGTGCAGCTGGGACTAGAGTGAGTGTGCAGCTAGGACTAGAGTGAGTGTGCAGCTAGGACTAGAGTGAGTGTGCAGCTAGGACTAGAGTGAGTGTGCAGCTAGGACTAGAGTGAGTGTGCAGCTAGGACTAGAGTGAGTGTGCAGCTAGGACTAGAGTGAGTGTGCAGCTAGGACTAGAGTGAGTGTGCAGCTAGGACTAGAGTGAGTGTGCAGCTAGGACTAGAGTGAGTGTGCAGCTAGGACTAGAGGGAGTGTGCAGCTAGGACTAGAGCGAGTGTGCAGCTAGGACTAGAGCGAGTGTGCAGCTAGGACTAGAGCGAGTGTGCAGCTAGGACTAGAGCGAGTGTGCAGCTAGGACTAGAGCGAGTGTGCAGCTAGGACTAGAGCGAGTGTGCAGCTAGGACTAGAGTGAGTGTGCAGCTAGGACTAGAGTGAGTGTGCAGCTAGGACTAGAGTGAGTGTGCAGCTAGGACTAGAGTGAGTGTGCAGCTAGGACTAGAGTGAGTGTGCAGCTAGGACTAGAGTGAGTGTGCAGCTAGGACTAGAGTGAGTGTGCAGCTAGGACTAGAGTGAGTGTGCAGCTAGGACTAGAGTGAGTGTGCAGCTAGGACTAGAGTGAGTGTGCAGCTGGGACTAGAGTGAGTGTGCAGCTAGGACTAGAGTGAGTGTGCAGCTAGGACTAGAGTGAGTGTGCAGTGTCAGAGAAAGCCCTGACAGCTGTTACAGAGGAAGCTGTTAGAGGGGAAACACGTCAGAGGGAGGTTGACACTACACACCCACAAGTGGCAGGAGACACCCACCAACTCAGAACCAAAACCGCAACTATGGATCATCCCACTTCAACAGCAGAGACCTCTGATTGGTTGGAAAAAGGAACTCCTGATTGGTCAGATCAGTCTCTGAGGAGAATGATCCTAGGCACAACACAAGATAAACCAGCTGCCTATAAAAGAACAAGAGACTTCGAAAGAGAAGAGAGAAGGAGAAGGAGTAATCAACAAGCCGGGAGAAAGAAGGAAAGCCCATCAACAAACTAACTCCTTAATGAACTGAAGAGAGACTCAGAACTGAGCTGACTTGGCTCTGTGTAATATATATATAATTTGGTAGAAAACAATAGGAGTAATGGTGTATTAATAGACGTGGTCGTGTACATCATTTTGTTATTGTTGATTATAATCAACTTACCTTATACAGAAAAAGAGGGCAGAGGTCTAGAGAGAGAGAGAAGACTCTGGTTGATTATATACTTGGTCTAGATAAGGCTATTGTGAGAGAGAAGCAATAGTAACGTCTGGGCGTCAAAGAAAGCGAACCTGGAAAGAGAAGTTGTGCTGAGACTTCTTCTGAAGAATTATATTGTTAGGAAGTAATATTCCTAGAGTGGGAAGAGGGTCCGCCTTTCTCACATGCAGCTAGGACTAGAGTGAGTGTGCAGCTAGGACTAGAGTGAGTGTGCAGCTAGGACTAGAGTGAGTGTGCAGCTAGGACTAGAGTGAGTGTGCAGCTAGGACTAGAGTGAGTGTGCAGCTAGGACTAGAGTGAGCGTGCAGCTAGGATTAGAGTGAGTGTGCAGCTAGGACTAGAGTGAGTGTGCAGCTAGGACTAGAGTGAGTGTGCAGCTAGGACTAGAGTGAGTGTGCAGCTAGGACTAGAGTGAGTGTGCAGCTAGGACTAGAGTGAGTGTGCAGCTAGGACTAGAGTGAGTGTGCAGCTAGGACTAGAGTGAGTGTGCAGCTAGGACTAGAGTGAGTGTGCAGCTAGGACTAGAGTGAGTGTGCAGCTAGGACTAGAGTGAGTGTGCAGCTAGGACTAGAGTGAGTGTGCAGCTAGGACTAGAGTGAGTGTGCAGCTAGGACTAGAGTGAGTGTGCAGCTGGGACTAGAGTGAGTGTGCAGCTGGGACTAGAGTGAGTGTGCAGCTAGGACTAGAGTGAGTGTGCAGCTAGGACTAGAGTGAGTGTGCAGCTGGGACTAGAGTGAGTGTGCAGCTGGGACTAGAGTGAGTGTGCAGCTAGGACTAGAGTGAGTGTGCAGCTAGGACTAGAGTGAGTGTGCAGCTGGGACTAGAGTGAGTGTGCAGCTAGGACTAGAGTGAGTGTGCTGCTAGGACTAGAGTGAGTGTGCAGCTGGGACTAGAGTGAGTGTGCAGCTAGGACTAGAGTGAGTGTGCAGCTGGGACTAGAGTGAGTGTGCAGCTAGGACTAGAGTGAGTGTGCAGCTAGGACTAGAGTGAGTGTGCAGCTAGGACTAGAGTGAGTGTGCAGCTAGGACTAGAGTGAGTGTGCAGCTAGGACTAGAGTGAGTGTGCAGCTAGGACTAGAGTGAGTGTGCAGCTGGGACTAGAGTGAGTGTGCAGCTGGGACTAGAGTGAGTGTGCAGCTAGGACTAGAGTGAGTGTGCAGCTGGGACTAGAGTGAGTGTGCAGCTAGGACTAGAGTGAGTGTGCAGCTGGGACTAGAGTGAGTTTGCAGCTGGGACTAGAGTGAGTGTGCAGCTGGGACTAGAGTGAGTGTGCAGCTAGGAATAGAGCGAGTGTGCAGCTAGGACTAGAGCGAGTGTGCAGCTAGGACTAGAGCGAGTGTGCAGCTAGGACTAGAGCGAGAGTGCAGCTAGGACTAGAGCGAGTGTGCAGCTAGGACTAGAGTGAGTGTGCAGCTAGGACTAGAGTGAGTGGTGCAGCTAGGACTAGAGTGAGTGTGCAGCTAGGACTAGAGTGAGTGTGCAGCTAGGACTAGAGTGAGTGTGCAGCTGGGACTAGAGTGAGTGTGCAGCTAGGACTAGAGTGAGTGTGCAGCTGGGACTAGAGTGAGTGTGCAGCTAGGACTAGAGTGAGTGTGCAGCTAGGACTAGAGTGAGTGTGCAGCTAGGACTAGAGTGAGTGTGCAGCTAGGACTAGAGTGAGTGTGCAGCTAGGACTAGAGTGAGTGTGCAGCTAGGACTAGAGTGAGTGTGCAGCTAGGACTAGAGTGAGTGTGCAGCTAGGACTAGAGTGAGTGTGCAGCTAGGACTAGAGTGAGTGTGCAGCTAGGACTAGAGTGAGTGTGCAGCTAGGACTAGAGTGAGTGTGCAGCTAGGACTAGAGTGAGTGTGCAGCTAGGACTAGAGTGAGTGTGCAGCTAGGAGGACTAGAGTAAGTGTGCAGCTAGGACTAGAGTGAGTGTGCAGCTAGGACTAGAGTGAGTGTGCAGCTAGGACTAGAGTGAGTGTGCAGCTAGGACTAGAGTGAGTGTGCAGCTAGGACTAGAGTGAGTGTGCAGCTAGGACTAGAGTGAGTGTGCAGCTAGGACTAGAGTGAGTGTGCAGCTAGGACTAGAGTGAGTGTGCAGCTAGGACTAGAGTGAGTGTGCAGCTAGGACTAGAGTGAGTGTGCAGCTAGGACTAGAGTGAGTGTGCAGCTAGGACTAGAGTGAGTGTGCAGCTAGGACTAGAGTGAGTGTGCAGCTAGGACTAGAGTGAGTGTGCAGCTAGGACTAGAGTGAGTGTGCAGCTAGGACTAGAGTGAGTGTGCAGCTAGGACTAGAGTGAGTGTGCAGCTAGGACTAGAGTGAGTGTGCAGCTAGGACTAGAGTGAGTGTGCAGTGTCAGAGAAAGCCCTGACAGCTGTTACAGAGGAAGCTGTTAGAGGGGAAACACGTCAGAGGGAGGTTGACACTACACACCCACAAGTGGCAGGAGACACCCACCAACTCAGAACCAAAACCGCAACTATGGATCATCCCACTTCAACAGCAGAGACCTCTGATTGGTTGGAAAAAGGAACTCCTGATTGGTCAGATCAGTCTCTGAGGAGAATGATCCTAGGCACAACACAAGATAAACCAGCTGCCTATAAAAGAACAAGAGACTTCGAAAGAGAAGAGAGAAGGAGAAGGAGTAATCAACAAGCCGGGAGAAAGAAGGAAAGCCCCTCAACAAACTAACTCCTTAATGAACTGAAGAGAGACTCAGAACTGAGCTGACTTGGCTCTGTGTAATATATATATAATTTGGTAGAAAACAATAGGAGTAATGGTGTATTAATAGACGTGGTCGTGTACATCATTTTGTTATTGTTGATTATAATCAACTTACCTTATACAGAAAAAGAGGGCAGAGGTCTAGAGAGAGAGAGAAGACTCTGGTTGATTATATACTTGGTCTAGATAAGGCTATTGTGAGAGAGAAGCAATAGTAACGTCTGGGCGTCAAAGAAAGCGAACCTGGAAAGAGAAGTTGTGCTGAGACTTCTTCTGAAGAATTATATTGTTAGGAAGTAATATTCCTAGAGTGGGAAGAGGGTCCGCCTTTCTCACATGCAGCTAGGACTAGAGTGAGTGTGCAGCTAGGACTAGAGTGAGTGTGCAGCTAGGACTAGAGTGAGTGTGCAGCTAGGACTAGAGTGAGTGTGCAGCTAGGACTAGAGTGAGCGTGCAGCTAGGACTAGAGTGAGCGTGCAGCTAGGACTAGAGTGAGCGTGCAGCTAGGACTAGAGTGAGCGTGCAGCTAGGACTAGAGTGAGTGTGCAGCTAGGACTAGAGTGAGTGTGCAGCTAGGACTAGAGTGAGTGTGCAGCTAGGACTAGAGTGAGTGTGCAGCTAGGACTAGAGTGAGTGTGCAGCTAGGACTAGAGTGAGTGTGCAGCTAGGACTAGAGTGAGTGTGCAGCTAGGACTAGAGTGAGTGTGCAGCAAGGACTAGAGTGAGTGTGCAGCTAGGACTAGAGTGAGTGTGCAGCTAGGACTAGAGTGAGTGTGCAGCTAGGACTAGAGTGAGTGTGCAGCTAGGACTAGAGTGAGTGTGCAGCTAGGACTAGAGTGAGTGTGCAGCTAGGACTAGAGTGAGTGTGCAGCTAGGACTAGAGTGAGTGTGCAGCTAGGACTAGAGTGAGTGTGCAGCTAGGACTAGAGTGAGTGTGCAGCTAGGACTAGAGTGAGTGTGCAGCTTGGACTAGAGTGAGTGTGCAGCTGGGACTAGAGTGAGTGTGCAGCTGGGACTAGAGTGAGTGTGCAGCTAGGACTAGAGTGAGTGTGCAGCTAGGACTAGAGTGAGTGTGCAGCTGGGACTAGAGTGTGTGTGCAGCTAGGACTAGAGTGAGTGTGCAGCTAGGACTAGAGTGAGTGTGCAGCTAGGACTAGAGTGAGTGTGCAGCTAGGACTAGAGTGAGTGTGCAGCTGGGACTAGAGTGAGTGTGCAGCTAGGACTAGAGTGAGTGTGCAGCTGGGACTAGAGTGAGTGTGCAGCTGGGACTAGAGTGAGTGTGCAGCTAGGACTAGAGTGTGTGTGCAGCTAGGACTAGAGTGAGTGTGCAGCTAGGACTAGAGTGAGTGTGCAGCTAAGACTAGAGTGAGCGTGCAGCTAGGACTATAGCGAGTGTGCAGCTAGGACTAGAGTGAGTGTGCAGCTAGGACTAGAGTGAGTGTGCAGCTAGGACTAGAGTGAGTGTGCAGCTAGGACTAGAGTGAGTGTGCAGCTAGGACTAGAGTGAGTGTGCAGCTAGGACTAGAGTGAGTGTGCAGCTAGGACTAGAGTGAGTGTGCAGCTAGGACTAGAGTGAGTGGTGTAGCTAGGACTAGAGTGAGTGTGCAGCTAGGACTAGAGTGAGTGTGCAGCTAGGACTAGAGTGAGTGTGCAGCTAGGACTAGAGTGAGTGTGCAGTGTCAGAGAAAGCCCTGACAGCTGTTACAGAGGAAGCTGTTAGAGGGGAAACACGTCAGAGGGAGGTTGACACTACACACCCACAAGTGGCAGGAGACACCCACCAACTCAGAACCAAAACCGCAACTATGGATCATCCCACTTCAACAGCAGAGACCTCTGATTGGTTGGAAAAAGGAACTCCTGATTGGTCAGATCAGTCTCTGAGGAGAATGATCCTAGGCACAACACAAGATAAACCAGCTGCCTATAAAAGAACAAGAGACTTCGAAAGAGAAGAGAGAAGGAGAAGGAGTAATCAACAAGCCGGGAGAAAGAAGGAAAGCCCCTCAACAAACTAACTCCTTAATGAACTGAAGAGAGACTCAGAACTGAGCTGACTTGGCTCTGTGTAATATATATATAATTTGGTAGAAAACAATAGGAGTAATGGTGTATTAATAGACGTGGTCGTGTACATCATTTTGTTATTGTTGATTATAATCAACTTACCTTATACAGAAAAAGAGGGCAGAGGTCTAGAGAGAGAGAGAAGACTCTGGTTGATTATATACTTGGTCTAGATAAGGCTATTGTGAGAGAGAAGCAATAGTAACGTCTGGGCGTCAAAGAAAGCGAACCTGGAAAGAGAAGTTGTGCTGAGACTTCTTCTGAAGAATTATATTGTTAGGAAGTAATATTCCTAGAGTGGGAAGAGGGTCCGCCTTTCTCACATGCAGCTAGGACTAGAGTGAGTGTGCAGCTAGGACTAGAGTGAGTGTGCAGCTAGGACTAGAGTGAGTGTGCAGCTAGGACTAGAGTGAGTGTGCAGCTAGGACTAGAGTGAGTGTGCAGCTAGGACTAGAGTGAGCGTGCAGCTAGGATTAGAGTGAGTGTGCAGCTAGGACTAGAGTGAGTGTGCAGCTAGGACTAGAGTGAGTGTGCAGCTAGGACTAGAGTGAGTGTGCAGCTAGGACTAGAGTGAGTGTGCAGCTAGGACTAGAGTGAGTGTGCAGCTAGGACTAGAGTGAGTGTGCAGCTAGGACTAGAGTGAGTGTGCAGCTAGGACTAGAGTGAGTGTGCAGCTAGGACTAGAGTGAGTGTGCAGCTAGGACTAGAGTGAGTGTGCAGCTAGGACTAGAGTGAGTGTGCAGCTAGGACTAGAGTGAGTGTGCAGCTAGGACTAGAGTGAGTGTGCAGCTGGGACTAGAGTGAGTGTGCAGCTGGGACTAGAGTGAGTGTGCAGCTAGGACTAGAGTGAGTGTGCAGCTAGGACTAGAGTGAGTGTGCAGCTGGGACTAGAGTGAGTGTGCAGCTAGGACTAGAGTGAGTGTGCAGCTAGGACTAGAGTGAGTGTGCAGCTAGGACTAGAGTGAGTGTGCAGCTGGGACTAGAGTGAGTGTGCAGCTAGGACTAGAGTGAGTGTGCTGCTAGGACTAGAGTGAGTGTGCAGCTGGGACTAGAGTGAGTGTGCAGCTAGGACTAGAGTGAGTGTGCAGCTGGGACTAGAGTGAGTGTGCAGCTAGGACTAGAGTGAGTGTGCAGCTAGGACTAGAGTGAGTGTGCAGCTAGGACTAGAGTGAGTGTGCAGCTAGGACTAGAGTGAGTGTGCAGCTAGGACTAGAGTGAGTGTGCAGCTAGGACTAGAGTGAGTGTGCAGCTGGGACTAGAGTGAGTGTGCAGCTGGGACTAGAGTGAGTGTGCAGCTAGGACTAGAGTGAGTGTGCAGCTGGGACTAGAGTGAGTGTGCAGCTAGGACTAGAGTGAGTGTGCAGCTGGGACTAGAGTGAGTTTGCAGCTGGGACTAGAGTGAGTGTGCAGCTGGGACTAGAGTGAGTGTGCAGCTAGGAATAGAGCGAGTGTGCAGCTAGGACTAGAGCGAGTGTGCAGCTAGGACTAGAGCGAGTGTGCAGCTAGGACTAGAGCGAGTGTGCAGCTAGGACTAGAGCGAGTGTGCAGCTAGGACTAGAGTGAGTGTGCAGCTAGGACTAGAGTGAGTGGTGCAGCTAGGACTAGAGTGAGTGTGCAGCTAGGACTAGAGTGAGTGTGCAGCTAGGACTAGAGTGAGTGTGCAGCTGGGACTAGAGTGAGTGTGCAGCTAGGACTAGAGTGAGTGTGCAGCTGGGACTAGAGTGAGTGTGCAGCTAGGACTAGAGTGAGTGTGCAGCTAGGACTAGAGTGAGTGTGCAGCTAGGACTAGAGTGAGTGTGCAGCTAGGACTAGAGTGAGTGTGCAGCTAGGACTAGAGTGAGTGTGCAGCTAGGACTAGAGTGAGTGTGCAGCTAGGACTAGAGTGAGTGTGCAGCTAGGACTAGAGTGAGTGTGCAGCTAGGACTAGAGTGAGTGTGCAGCTAGGACTAGAGTGAGTGTGCAGCTAGGACTAGAGTGAGTGTGCAGCTAGGACTAGAGTGAGTGTGCAGCTAGGACTAGAGTGAGTGTGCAGCTAGGACTAGAGTGAGTGTGCAGCTAGGACTAGAGTGAGTGTGCAGCTAGGACTAGAGTGAGTGTGCAGCTAGGACTAGAGTGAGTGTGCAGCTAGGACTAGAGTGAGTGTGCAGCTAGGACTAGAGTGAGTGTGCAGCTAGGACTAGAGTGAGTGTGCAGCTAGGACTAGAGTGAGTGTGCAGCTAGGACTAGAGTGAGTGTGCAGCTAGGACTAGAGTGAGTGTGCAGCTAGGACTAGAGTGAGTGTGCAGCTAGGACTAGAGTGAGTGTGCAGCTAGGACTAGAGTGAGTGTGCAGCTAGGACTAGAGTGAGTGTGCAGCTAGGACTAGAGTGAGTGTGCAGCTAGGACTAGAGTGAGTGTGCAGCTAGGACTAGAGTGAGTGTGCAGCTAGGACTAGAGTGAGTGTGCAGCTAGGACTAGAGTGAGTGTGCAGCTAGGACTAGAGTGAGTGTGCAGCTAGGACTAGAGTGAGTGTGCAGCTAGGACTAGAGTGAGTGTGCAGTGTCAGAGAAAGCCCTGACAGCTGTTACAGAGGAAGCTGTTAGAGGGGAAACACGTCAGAGGGAGGTTGACACTACACACCCACAAGTGGCAGGAGACACCCACCAACTCAGAACCAAAACCGCAACTATGGATCATCCCACTTCAACAGCAGAGACCTCTGATTGGTTGGAAAAAGGAACTCCTGATTGGTCAGATCAGTCTCTGAGGAGAATGATCCTAGGCACAACACAAGATAAACCAGCTGCCTATAAAAGAACAAGAGACTTCGAAAGAGAAGAGAGAAGGAGAAGGAGTAATCAACAAGCCGGGAGAAAGAAGGAAAGCCCCTCAACAAACTAACTCCTTAATGAACTGAAGAGAGACTCAGAACTGAGCTGACTTGGCTCTGTGTAATATATATATAATTTGGTAGAAAACAATAGGAGTAATGGTGTATTAATAGACGTGGTCGTGTACATCATTTTGTTATTGTTGATTATAATCAACTTACCTTATACAGAAAAAGAGGGCAGAGGTCTAGAGAGAGAGAGAAGACTCTGGTTGATTATATACTTGGTCTAGATAAGGCTATTGTGAGAGAGAAGCAATAGTAACGTCTGGGCGTCAAAGAAAGCGAACCTGGAAAGAGAAGTTGTGCTGAGACTTCTTCTGAAGAATTATATTGTTAGGAAGTAATATTCCTAGAGTGGGAAGAGGGTCCGCCTTTCTCACATGCAGCTAGGACTAGAGTGAGTGTGCAGCTAGGACTAGAGTGAGTGTGCAGCTAGGACTAGAGTGAGTGTGCAGCTAGGACTAGAGTGAGTGTGCAGCTAGGACTAGAGTGAGCGTGCAGCTAGGACTAGAGTGAGCGTGCAGCTAGGACTAGAGTGAGCGTGCAGCTAGGACTAGAGTGAGCGTGCAGCTAGGACTAGAGTGAGTGTGCAGCTAGGACTAGAGTGAGTGTGCAGCTAGGACTAGAGTGAGTGTGCAGCTAGGACTAGAGTGAGTGTGCAGCTAGGACTAGAGTGAGTGTGCAGCTAGGACTAGAGTGAGTGTGCAGCTAGGACTAGAGTGAGTGTGCAGCTAGGACTAGAGTGAGTGTGCAGCTAGGACTAGAGTGAGTGTGCAGCAAGGACTAGAGTGAGTGTGCAGCTAGGACTAGAGTGAGTGTGCAGCTAGGACTAGAGTGAGTGTGCAGCTAGGACTAGAGTGAGTGTGCAGCTAGGACTAGAGTGAGTGTGCAGCTAGGACTAGAGTGAGTGTGCAGCTAGGACTAGAGTGAGTGTGCAGCTAGGACTACTAGAGTGAGTGTGCAGCTAGGACTAGAGTGAGTGTGCAGCTAGGACTAGAGTGAGTGTGCAGCTAGGACTAGAGTGAGTGTGCAGCTTGGACTAGAGTGAGTGTGCAGCTGGGACTAGAGTGAGTGTGCAGCTGGGACTAGAGTGAGTGTGCAGCTAGGACTAGAGTGAGTGTGCAGCTAGGACTAGAGTATGTGTGCAGCTGGGACTAGAGTGTGTGTGCAGCTAGGACTAGAGTGAGTGTGCAGCTAGGACTAGAGTGAGTGTGCAGCTAGGACTAGAGTGAGTGTGCAGCTAGGACTAGAGTGAGTGTGCAGCTGGGACTAGAGTGAGTGTGCAGCTAGGACTAGAGTGAGTGTGCAGCTGGGACTAGAGTGAGTGTGCAGCTGGGACTAGAGTGAGTGTGCAGCTAGGACTAGAGTGTGTGTGCAGCTAGGACTAGAGTGAGTGTGCAGCTAGGACTAGAGTGAGTGTGCAGCTAAGACTAGAGTGAGCGTGCAGCTAGGACTATAGCGAGTGTGCAGCTAGGACTAGAGTGAGTGTGCAGCTAGGACTAGAGTGAGTGTGCAGCTAGGACTAGAGTGAGTGTGCAGCTAGGACTAGAGTGAGTGTGCAGCTAGGACTAGAGTGAGTGTGCAGCTAGGACTAGAGTGAGTGTGCAGCTAGGACTAGAGTGAGTGTGCAGCTAGGACTAGAGTGAGTGTGCAGCTAGGACTAGAGTGAGTGTGCAGCTAGGACTAGAGTGAGTGTGCAGCAAGGACTAGAGTGAGTGTGCAGCTAGGACTAGAGTGAGTGTGCAGCTAGGACTAGAGTGAGTGTGCAGCTAGGACTAGAGTGAGTGTGCAGCTAGGACTAGAGTGAGTGTGCAGCTAGGACTAGAGTGAGTGTGCAGCTAGGACTAGAGTGAGTGTGCAGCTAGGACTAGAGTGAGTGTGCAGCTAGGACTAGAGTGAGTGTGCAGCTAGGACTAGAGTGAGTGTGCAGCTTGGACTAGAGTGAGTGTGCAGCTGGGACTAGAGTGAGTGTGCAGCTGGGACTAGAGTGAGTGTGCAGCTAGGACTAGAGTGAGTGTGCAGCTAGGACTAGAGTGAGTGTGCAGCTAGGACTAGAGTGAGTGTGCAGCTGGGACTAGAGTGTGTGTGCAGCTAGGACTAGAGTGAGTGTGCAGCTAGGACTAGAGTGAGTGTGCAGCTAGGACTAGAGTGAGTGTGCAGCTAGGACTAGAGTGAGTGTGCAGCTGGGACTAGAGTGAGTGTGCAGCTAGGACTAGAGTGAGTGTGCAGCTGGGACTAGAGTGAGTGTGCAGCTGGGACTAGAGTGAGTGTGCAGCTAGGACTAGAGTGTGTGTGCAGCTAGGACTAGAGTGAGTGTGCAGCTAGGACTAGAGTGAGTGTGCAGCTAAGACTAGAGTGAGCGTGCAGCTAGGACTATAGCGAGTGTGCAGCTAGGACTAGAGTGAGTGTGCAGCTAGGACTAGAGTGAGTGTGCAGCTAGGACTAGAGTGAGTGTGCAGCTAGGACTAGAGTGAGTGTGCAGCTAGGACTAGAGTGAGTGTGCAGCTAGGACTAGAGTGAGTGTGCAGCTAGGACTAGAGTGAGTGTGCAGCTAGGACTAGAGTGAGTGTGCAGCTAGGACTAGAGTGAGTGTGCAGCTAGGACTAGAGTGAGTGTGCAGCTAGGACTAGAGTGAGTGTGCAGCTAGGACTAGAGTGAGTGTGCAGCTAGGACTAGAGTGAGTGTGCAGCTAGGACTAGAGTGAGTGTGCAGCTAGGACTAGAGTGAGTGTGCAGCTAGGACTAGAGTGAGTGTGCAGCTAGGACTAGAGTGAGTGTGCAGCTAGGACTAGAGTGAGTGTGCAGCTAGGACTAGAGTGAGTGTGCAGTGTCAGAGAAAGCCCTGACAGCTGTTACAGAGGAAGCTGTTAGAGGGGAAACACGTCAGAGGGAGGTTGACACTACACACCCACAAGTGGCAGGAGACACCCACCAACTCAGAACCAAAACCGCAACTATGGATCATCCCACTTCAACAGCAGAGACCTCTGATTGGTTGGAAAAAGGAACTCCTGATTGGTCAGATCAGTCTCTGAGGAGAATGATCCTAGGCACAACACAAGATAAACCAGCTGCCTATAAAAGAACAAGAGACTTCGAAAGAGAAGAGAGAAGGAGAAGGAGTAATCAACAAGCCGGGAGAAAGAAGGAAAGCCCCTCAACAAACTAACTCCTTAATGAACTGAAGAGAGACTCAGAACTGAGCTGACTTGGCTCTGTGTAATATATATATAATTTGGTAGAAAACAATAGGAGTAATGGTGTATTAATAGACGTGGTCGTGTACATCATTTTGTTATTGTTGATTATAATCAACTTACCTTATACAGAAAAAGAGGGCAGAGGTCTAGAGAGAGAGAGAAGACTCTGGTTGATTATATACTTGGTCTAGATAAGGCTATTGTGAGAGAGAAGCAATAGTAACGTCTGGGCGTCAAAGAAAGCGAACCTGGAAAGAGAAGTTGTGCTGAGACTTCTTCTGAAGAATTATATTGTTAGGAAGTAATATTCCTAGAGTGGGAAGAGGGTCCGCCTTTCTCACATGCAGCTAGGACTAGAGTGAGTGTGCAGCTAGGACTAGAGTGAGTGTGCAGCTGGGACTAGAGTGAGTGTGCAGCTGGGACTAGAGTGAGTGTGCAGCTAGGACTAGAGTGAGTGTGCAGCTGGGACTAGAGTGAGTGTGCAGCTAGGACTAGAGTGAGTGTGCAGCTGGGACTAGAGTGAGTTTGCAGCTGGGACTAGAGTGAGTGTGCAGCTGGGACTAGAGTGAGTGTGCAGCTAGGAATAGAGCGAGTGTGCAGCTAGGACTAGAGCGAGTGTGCAGCTAGGACTAGAGCGAGTGTGCAGCTAGGACTAGAGCGAGTGTGCAGCTAGGACTAGAGCGAGTGTGCAGCTAGGACTAGAGTGAGTGTGCAGCTAGGACTAGAGTGAGTGGTGCAGCTAGGACTAGAGTGAGTGTGCAGCTAGGACTAGAGTGAGTGTGCAGCTAGGACTAGAGTGAGTGTGCAGCTGGGACTAGAGTGAGTGTGCAGCTAGGACTAGAGTGAGTGTGCAGCTGGGACTAGAGTGAGTGTGCAGCTAGGACTAGAGTGAGTGTGCAGCTAGGACTAGAGTGAGTGTGCAGCTAGGACTAGAGTGAGTGTGCAGCTAGGACTAGAGTGAGTGTGCAGCTAGGACTAGAGTGAGTGTGCAGCTAGGACTAGAGTGAGTGTGCAGCTAGGACTAGAGTGAGTGTGCAGCTAGGACTAGAGTGAGTGTGCAGCTAGGACTAGAGTGAGTGTGCAGCTAGGACTAGAGTGAGTGTGCAGCTAGGACTAGAGTGAGTGTGCAGCTAGGACTAGAGTGAGTGTGCAGCTAGGACTAGAGTGAGTGTGCAGCTAGGAGGACTAGAGTGAGTGTGCAGCTAGGACTAGAGTGAGTGTGCAGCTAGGACTAGAGTGAGTGTGCAGCTAGGACTAGAGTGAGTGTGCAGCTAGGACTAGAGTGAGTGTGCAGCTAGGACTAGAGTGAGTGTGCAGCTAGGACTAGAGTGAGTGTGCAGCTAGGACTAGAGTGAGTGTGCAGCTAGGACTAGAGTGAGTGTGCAGCTAGGACTAGAGTGAGTGTGCAGCTAGGACTAGAGTGAGTGTGCAGCTAGGACTAGAGTGAGTGTGCAGCTAGGACTAGAGTGAGTGTGCAGCTAGGACTAGAGTGAGTGTGCAGCTAGGACTAGAGTGAGTGTGCAGCTAGGACTAGAGTGAGTGTGCAGCTAGGACTAGAGTGAGTGTGCAGCTAGGACTAGAGTGAGTGTGCAGCTAGGACTAGAGTGAGTGTGCAGCTAGGACTAGAGTGAGTGTGCAGCTAGGACTAGAGTGAGTGTGCAGTGTCAGAGAAAGCCCTGACAGCTGTTACAGAGGAAGCTGTTAGAGGGGAAACACGTCAGAGGGAGGTTGACACTACACACCCACAAGTGGCAGGAGACACCCACCAACTCAGAACCAAAACCGCAACTATGGATCATCCCACTTCAACAGCAGAGACCTCTGATTGGTTGGAAAAAGGAACTCCTGATTGGTCAGATCAGTCTCTGAGGAGAATGATCCTAGGCACAACACAAGATAAACCAGCTGCCTATAAAAGAACAAGAGACTTCGAAAGAGAAGAGAGAAGGAGAAGGAGTAATCAACAAGCCGGGAGAAAGAAGGAAAGCCCCTCAACAAACTAACTCCTTAATGAACTGAAGAGAGACTCAGAACTGAGCTGACTTGGCTCTGTGTAATATATATATAATTTGGTAGAAAACAATAGGAGTAATGGTGTATTAATAGACGTGGTCGTGTACATCATTTTGTTATTGTTGATTATAATCAACTTACCTTATACAGAAAAAGAGGGCAGAGGTCTAGAGAGAGAGAGAAGACTCTGGTTGATTATATACTTGGTCTAGATAAGGCTATTGTGAGAGAGAAGCAATAGTAACGTCTGGGCGTCAAAGAAAGCGAACCTGGAAAGAGAAGTTGTGCTGAGACTTCTTCTGAAGAATTATATTGTTAGGAAGTAATATTCCTAGAGTGGGAAGAGGGTCCGCCTTTCTCACATGCAGCTAGGACTAGAGTGAGTGTGCAGCTAGGACTAGAGTGAGTGTGCAGCTAGGACTAGAGTGAGTGTGCAGCTAGGACTAGAGTGAGTGTGCAGCTAGGACTAGAGTGAGCGTGCAGCTAGGACTAGAGTGAGCGTGCAGCTAGGACTAGAGTGAGCGTGCAGCTAGGACTAGAGTGAGCGTGCAGCTAGGACTAGAGTGAGTGTGCAGCTAGGACTAGAGTGAGTGTGCAGCTAGGACTAGAGTGAGTGTGCAGCTAGGACTAGAGTGAGTGTGCAGCTAGGACTAGAGTGAGTGTGCAGCTAGGACTAGAGTGAGTGTGCAGCTAGGACTAGAGTGAGTGTGCAGCTAGGACTAGAGTGAGTGTGCAGCTAGGACTAGAGTGAGTGTGCAGCAAGGACTAGAGTGAGTGTGCAGCTAGGACTAGAGTGAGTGTGCAGCTAGGACTAGAGTGAGTGTGCAGCTAGGACTAGAGTGAGTGTGCAGCTAGGACTAGAGTGAGTGTGCAGCTAGGACTAGAGTGAGTGTGCAGCTAGGACTAGAGTGAGTGTGCAGCTAGGACTAGAGTGAGTGTGCAGCTAGGACTAGAGTGAGTGTGCAGCTAGGACTAGAGTGAGTGTGCAGCTAGGACTAGAGTGAGTGTGCAGCTTGGACTAGAGTGAGTGTGCAGCTGGGACTAGAGTGAGTGTGCAGCTGGGACTAGAGTGAGTGTGCAGCTAGGACTAGAGTGAGTGTGCAGCTAGGACTAGAGTATGTGTGCAGCTGGGACTAGAGTGTGTGTGCAGCTAGGACTAGAGTGAGTGTGCAGCTAGGACTAGAGTGAGTGTGCAGCTAGGACTAGAGTGAGTGTGCAGCTAGGACTAGAGTGAGTGTGCAGCTGGGACTAGAGTGAGTGTGCAGCTAGGACTAGAGTGAGTGTGCAGCTGGGACTAGAGTGAGTGTGCAGCTGGGACTAGAGTGAGTGTGCAGCTAGGACTAGAGTGTGTGTGCAGCTAGGACTAGAGTGAGTGTGCAGCTAGGACTAGAGTGAGTGTGCAGCTAAGACTAGAGTGAGCGTGCAGCTAGGACTATAGCGAGTGTGCAGCTAGGACTAGAGTGAGTGTGCAGCTAGGACTAGAGTGAGTGTGCAGCTAGGACTAGAGTGAGTGTGCAGCTAGGACTAGAGTGAGTGTGCAGCTAGGACTAGAGTGAGTGTGCAGCTAGGACTAGAGTGAGTGTGCAGCTAGGACTAGAGTGAGTGTGCAGCTAGGACTAGAGTGAGTGTGCAGCTAGGACTAGAGTGAGTGTGCAGCTAGGACTAGAGTGAGTGTGCAGCAAGGACTAGAGTGAGTGTGCAGCTAGGACTAGAGTGAGTGTGCAGCTAGGACTAGAGTGAGTGTGCAGCTAGGACTAGAGTGAGTGTGCAGCTAGGACTAGAGTGAGTGTGCAGCTAGGACTAGAGTGAGTGTGCAGCTAGGACTAGAGTGAGTGTGCAGCTAGGACTAGAGTGAGTGTGCAGCTAGGACTAGAGTGAGTGTGCAGCTAGGACTAGAGTGAGTGTGCAGCTAGGACTAGAGTGAGTGTGCAGCTTGGACTAGAGTGAGTGTGCAGCTGGGACTAGAGTGAGTGTGCAGCTGGGACTAGAGTGAGTGTGCAGCTAGGACTAGAGTGAGTGTGCAGCTAGGACTAGAGTGAGTGTGCAGCTAGGACTAGAGTGAGTGTGCAGCTGGGACTAGAGTGTGTGTGCAGCTAGGACTAGAGTGAGTGTGCAGCTAGGACTAGAGTGAGTGTGCAGCTAGGACTAGAGTGAGTGTGCAGCTAGGACTAGAGTGAGTGTGCAGCTGGGACTAGAGTGAGTGTGCAGCTAGGACTAGAGTGAGTGTGCAGCTGGGACTAGAGTGAGTGTGCAGCTGGGACTAGAGTGAGTGTGCAGCTAGGACTAGAGTGTGTGTGCAGCTAGGACTAGAGTGAGTGTGCAGCTAGGACTAGAGTGAGTGTGCAGCTAAGACTAGAGTGAGCGTGCAGCTAGGACTATAGCGAGTGTGCAGCTAGGACTAGAGTGAGTGTGCAGCTAGGACTAGAGTGAGTGTGCAGCTAGGACTAGAGTGAGTGTGCAGCTAGGACTAGAGTGAGTGTGCAGCTAGGACTAGAGTGAGTGTGCAGCTAGGACTAGAGTGAGTGTGCAGCTAGGACTAGAGTGAGTGTGCAGCTAGGACTAGAGTGAGTGTGCAGCTAGGACTAGAGTGAGTGTGCAGCTAGGACTAGAGTGAGTGTGCAGCTAGGACTAGAGTGAGTGTGCAGCTAGGACTAGAGTGAGTGTGCAGCTAGGACTAGAGTGAGTGTGCAGCTAGGACTAGAGTGAGTGTGCAGCTAGGACTAGAGTGAGTGTGCAGCTAGGACTAGAGTGAGTGTGCAGCTAGGACTAGAGTGAGTGTGCAGCTAGGACTAGAGTGAGTGTGCAGTGTCAGAGAAAGCCCTGACAGCTGTTACAGAGGAAGCTGTTAGAGGGGAAACACGTCAGAGGGAGGTTGACACTACACACCCACAAGTGGCAGGAGACACCCACCAACTCAGAACCAAAACCGCAACTATGGATCATCCCACTTCAACAGCAGAGACCTCTGATTGGTTGGAAAAAGGAACTCCTGATTGGTCAGATCAGTCTCTGAGGAGAATGATCCTAGGCACAACACAAGATAAACCAGCTGCCTATAAAAGAACAAGAGACTTCGAAAGAGAAGAGAGAAGGAGAAGGAGTAATCAACAAGCCGGGAGAAAGAAGGAAAGCCCCTCAACAAACTAACTCCTTAATGAACTGAAGAGAGACTCAGAACTGAGCTGACTTGGCTCTGTGTAATATATATATAATTTGGTAGAAAACAATAGGAGTAATGGTGTATTAATAGACGTGGTCGTGTACATCATTTTGTTATTGTTGATTATAATCAACTTACCTTATACAGAAAAAGAGGGCAGAGGTCTAGAGAGAGAGAGAAGACTCTGGTTGATTATATACTTGGTCTAGATAAGGCTATTGTGAGAGAGAAGCAATAGTAACGTCTGGGCGTCAAAGAAAGCGAACCTGGAAAGAGAAGTTGTGCTGAGACTTCTTCTGAAGAATTATATTGTTAGGAAGTAATATTCCTAGAGTGGGAAGAGGGTCCGCCTTTCTCACATGCAGCTAGGACTAGAGTGAGTGTGCAGCTAGGACTAGAGTGAGTGTGCAGCTAGGACTAGAGTGAGTGTGCAGCTAGGACTAGAGTGAGTGTGCAGCTAGGACTAGAGTGAGCGTGCAGCTAGGACTAGAGTGAGCGTGCAGCTAGGACTAGAGTGAGCGTGCAGCTAGGACTAGAGTGAGCGTGCAGCTAGGACTAGAGTGAGTGTGCAGCTAGGACTAGAGTGAGTGTGCAGCTAGGACTAGAGTGAGTGTGCAGCTAGGACTAGAGTGAGTGTGCAGCTAGGACTAGAGTGAGTGTGCAGCTAGGACTAGAGTGAGTGTGCAGCTAGGACTAGAGTGAGTGTGCAGCTAGGACTAGAGTGAGTGTGCAGCTAGGACTAGAGTGAGTGTGCAGCAAGGACTAGAGTGAGTGTGCAGCTAGGACTAGAGTGAGTGTGCAGCTAGGACTAGAGTGAGTGTGCAGCTAGGACTAGAGTGAGTGTGCAGCTAGGACTAGAGTGAGTGTGCAGCTAGGACTAGAGTGAGTGTGCAGCTAGGACTAGAGTGAGTGTGCAGCTAGGACTAGAGTGAGTGTGCAGCTAGGACTAGAGTGAGTGTGCAGCTAGGACTAGAGTGAGTGTGCAGCTAGGACTAGAGTGAGTGTGCAGCTTGGACTAGAGTGAGTGTGCAGCTGGGACTAGAGTGAGTGTGCAGCTGGGACTAGAGTGAGTGTGCAGCTAGGACTAGAGTGAGTGTGCAGCTAGGACTAGAGTGAGTGTGCAGCTGGGACTAGAGTGTGTGTGCAGCTAGGACTAGAGTGAGTGTGCAGCTAGGACTAGAGTGAGTGTGCAGCTAGGACTAGAGTGAGTGTGCAGCTAGGACTAGAGTGAGTGTGCAGCTGGGACTAGAGTGAGTGTGCAGCTAGGACTAGAGTGAGTGTGCAGCTGGGACTAGAGTGAGTGTGCAGCTGGGACTAGAGTGAGTGTGCAGCTAGGACTAGAGTGTGTGTGCAGCTAGGACTAGAGTGAGTGTGCAGCTAGGACTAGAGTGAGTGTGCAGCTAAGACTAGAGTGAGCGTGCAGCTAGGACTATAGCGAGTGTGCAGCTAGGACTAGAGTGAGTGTGCAGCTAGGACTAGAGTGAGTGTGCAGCTAGGACTAGAGTGAGTGTGCAGCTAGGACTAGAGTGAGTGTGCAGCTAGGACTAGAGTGAGTGTGCAGCTAGGACTAGAGTGAGTGTGCAGCTAGGACTAGAGTGAGTGTGCAGCTAGGACTAGAGTGAGTGTGCAGCTAGGACTAGAGTGAGTGTGCAGCTAGGACTAGAGTGAGTGTGCAGCTAGGACTAGAGTGAGTGTGCAGCTAGGACTAGAGTGAGTGTGCAGCTAGGACTAGAGTGAGTGTGCAGCTAGGACTAGAGTGAGTGTGCAGCTAGGACTAGAGTGAGTGTGCAGCTAGGACTAGAGTGAGTGTGCAGCTAGGACTAGAGTGAGTGTGCAGCTAGGACTAGAGTGAGTGTGCAGCTAGGACTAGAGTGAGTGTGCAGTGTCAGAGAAAGCCCTGACAGCTGTTACAGAGGAAGCTGTTAGAGGGGAAACACGTCAGAGGGAGGTTGACACTACACACCCACAAGTGGCAGGAGACACCCACCAACTCAGAACCAAAACCGCAACTATGGATCATCCCACTTCAACAGCAGAGACCTCTGATTGGTTGGAAAAAGGAACTCCTGATTGGTCAGATCAGTCTCTGAGGAGAATGATCCTAGGCACAACACAAGATAAACCAGCTGCCTATAAAAGAACAAGAGACTTCGAAAGAGAAGAGAGAAGGAGAAGGAGTAATCAACAAGCCGGGAGAAAGAAGGAAAGCCCCTCAACAAACTAACTCCTTAATGAACTGAAGAGAGACTCAGAACTGAGCTGACTTGGCTCTGTGTAATATATATATAATTTGGTAGAAAACAATAGGAGTAATGGTGTATTAATAGACGTGGTCGTGTACATCATTTTGTTATTGTTGATTATAATCAACTTACCTTATACAGAAAAAGAGGGCAGAGGTCTAGAGAGAGAGAGAAGACTCTGGTTGATTATATACTTGGTCTAGATAAGGCTATTGTGAGAGAGAAGCAATAGTAACGTCTGGGCGTCAAAGAAAGCGAACCTGGAAAGAGAAGTTGTGCTGAGACTTCTTCTGAAGAATTATATTGTTAGGAAGTAATATTCCTAGAGTGGGAAGAGGGTCCGCCTTTCTCACATGCAGCTAGGACTAGAGTGAGTGTGCAGCTAGGACTAGAGTGAGTGTGCAGCTAGGACTAGAGTGAGTGTGCAGCTAGGACTAGAGTGAGTGTGCAGCTAGGACTAGAGTGAGCGTGCAGCTAGGACTAGAGTGAGCGTGCAGCTAGGACTAGAGTGAGCGTGCAGCTAGGACTAGAGTGAGTGTGCAGCTAGGACTAGAGTGAGTGTGCAGCTAGGACTAGAGTGAGTGTGCAGCTAGGACTAGAGTGAGTGTGCAGCTAGGACTAGAGTGAGTGTGCAGCTAGGACTAGAGTGAGTGTGCAGCTAGGACTAGAGTGAGTGTGCAGCTAGGACTAGAGTGAGTGTGCAGCTAGGACTAGAGTGAGTGTGCAGCAAGGACTAGAGTGAGTGTGCAGCTAGGACTAGAGTGAGTGTGCAGCTAGGACTAGAGTGAGTGTGCAGCTAGGACTAGAGTGAGTGTGCAGCTAGGACTAGAGTGAGTGTGCAGCTAGGACTAGAGTGAGTGTGCAGCTAGGACTAGAGTGAGTGTGCAGCTAGGACTAGAGTGAGTGTGCAGCTAGGACTAGAGTGAGTGTGCAGCTAGGACTAGAGTGAGTGTGCAGCTAGGACTAGAGTGAGTGTGCAGCTGGGACTAGAGTGAGTGTGCAGCTGGGACTAGAGTGAGTGTGCAGCTGGGACTAGAGTGAGTGTGCAGCTAGGACTAGAGTGAGTGTGCAGCTGGGACTAGAGTGAGTGTGCAGCTGGGACTAGAGTGAGTGTGCAGCTGGGACTAGAGTGAGTGTGCAGCTAGGACTAGAGTGAGTGTGCAGCTAGGACTAGAGAGAGTGTGCAGCTGGGACTAGAGTGAGTGTGCAGCTAGGACTAGAGTGAGTGTGCAGCTAGGACTAGAGTGAGTGTGCAGCTAGGACTAGAGTGAGTGTGCAGCTAGGACTAGAGTGAGTGTGCAGCTAGGACTAGAGTGAGTGTTCAGCTGGGACTAGAGTGAGTGTTCAGCTGGGACTAGAGTGAGTGTGCAGCTGGGACTAGAGTGAGTGTGCAGCTGGGACTAGAGTGAGTGTGCAGCTGGGACTAGAGTGAGTGTGCAGCTGGGACTAGAGTGAGTTTGCAGCTGGGACTAGAGTGAGTGTGCAGCTGGGACTAGAGTGAGTGTGCAGCTAGGAATAGAGCGAGTGTGCAGCTAGGACTAGAGCGAGTGTGCAGCTAGGACTAGAGCGAGTGTGCAGCTAGGACTAGAGCGAGTGTGCAGCTAGGACTAGAGCGAGTGTGCAGCTAGGACTAGAGCGAGTGTGCAGCTAGGACTAGAGTGAGTGTGCAGCTGGGACTAGAGCGAGTGTGCAGCTGGGACTAGAGTGAGTGGTGCAGCTAGGACTAGAGTGAGTGTGCAGCTGGGACTAGAGTGAGTGTGCAGCTAGGACTAGAGTGAGTGTGCAGCTAGGACTAGAGTGAGTGTGCAGCTAGGACTAGAGTGAGTGTGCAGCTAGGACTAGGAGTGAGTGTGCAGCTAGGACTAGAGTGAGTGTGCAGCTAGGACTAGAGTGAGTGTGCAGCTAGGACTAGAGTGAGTGTGCAGCTAGGACTAGAGTGAGTGTGCAGCTAGGACTAGAGTGAGTGTGCAGCTAGGACTAGAGTGAGTGTGCAGCTAGGACTAGAGTGAGTGTGCAGCTAGGACTAGAGTGAGTGTGCAGCTGGGACTAGAGTGAGTGTGCAGCTAGGACTAGAGTGAGTGTGCAGCTAGGACTAGAGTGATTGTGCAGCTAGGACTAGAGTGAGTGTGCAGCTGGGACTAGAGTGAGTGTGCAGCTAGGACTAGAGTGAGTGTGCAGCTAGGACTAGAGTGAGTGTGCAGCTAGGACTAGAGTGAGTGTGCAGCTAGGACTAGAGTGAGTGTGCAGCTAGGACTAGAGTGAGTGTGCAGCTAGGACTAGAGTGAGTGTGCAGCTAGGACTAGAGTGAGTGTGCAGCTAGGACTAGAGTGAGTGTGCAGCTAGGACTAGAGTGAGTGTGCAGCTAGGACTAGAGCGAGTGTGCAGCTAGGACTAGAGCGAGTGTGCAGCTAGGACTAGAGTGAGTGTGCAGCTAGGACTAGAGTGAGTGTGCAGCTGGGACTAGAGTGAGTGTGCAGCTAGGACTAGAGTGAGTGTGCAGCTAGGACTAGAGTGAGTGTGCAGCTAGGACTAGAGTGAGTGTGCAGCTAGGACTAGAGTGAGTGTGCAGCTAGGACTAGAGTGAGTGTGCAGCTAGGACTAGAGTGAGTGTGCAGCTAGGACTAGAGTGTGTGTGCAGCTAGGACTAGAGCGAGTGTGCAGCTAGGACTAGAGTGAGTTTGCAGCTAGGACTAGAGTGAGTGTGCAGCTAGGACTAGAGTGAGTGTGCAGCTAGGACTAGAGTGAGTGTGCAGCTAGGACTAGAGTGAGTGTGCAGCTAGGACTAGAGTGAGTGTGCAGTGTCAGAGAAAGCCCTGACAGCTGTTACAGAGGAAGCTGTTAGAGGGGAAACACGTCAGAGGGAGGTAGACACTAGACACCCACAAGTGGCAGGAGACACCCACCAACCAACTCAGAACCAAAACCGCAACTATGGATCATCCCACTTCAACAGCAGAGACCCCTGATTGGTTGGAAAAAGGAACTCCTGATTGGTCAGATCAGTCTCTGAGGAGAATGATCCTAGGCACAACACAAGATAAACCAGCTGCCTATAAAAGAACAAGAGACTTCGAAAGAGAAGAGAGAAGGAGTAATCAACAAGCCGGGAGAAAGAAGGAAAGCCCCTCAACAAACTAACTCCTCAATGAACTGAAGAGAGACTCAGAACTGAGCTGACTTGGCTCTGTGTAATATATATATAATTCGGTAGAAAACAATAGGAGTAATGATGTATTAATAGACGTGGTCGTGTACATCATTTTGTTATTGTTGATTATAATCAACTTACCTTATACAGAAAAAGAGGGCAGAGGTCTAGAGAGAGAGAGAAGACTCTGGTTGATTATATACTTGGTCTAGATAAGGCTATTGTGAGAGAGAAGCAATAGTAACGTCTGGGCGTCAAAGAAAGCGAACCTGGAAAGAGAAGTTGTGCTGAGACTTCTTCTGAAGAATTATATTGTTAGGAAGTAATATTCCTAGAGTGGGAAGAGGGTCCGCCTTTCTCACATGCAGCTAGGACTAGAGTGAGTGTGCAGCTAGGACTAGAGTGAGTGTGCAGCTAGGACTAGAGTGAGTGTGCAGCTAGGACTAGAGTGAGTGTGCAGCTAGGACTAGAGTGAGTGTGCAGCTAGGACTAGAGTGAGTGTGCAGCTAGGACTAGAGTGAGTGTGCAGCTAGGACTAGAGTGAGTGTGCAGCTAGGACTAGAGTGAGTGTGCAGCTGGGACTAGAGTGAGTGTGCAGCTGGGACTAGAGTGAGTGTGCAGCTAGGACTAGAGTGAGTGTGCAGCTAGGACTAGAGTGAGTGTGCAGCTGGGACTAGAGTGAGTGTGCAGCTAGGACTAGAGTGAGTGTGCAGCTAGGACTAGAGTGAGTGTGCAGCTAGGACTAGAGTGAGTGTGCAGCTAGGACTAGAGTGAGTGTGCAGCTAGGACTAGAGTGAGTGTGCAGCTAGGACTAGAGTGAGTGTGCAGCTAGGACTAGAGTGAGTGTGCAGCTGGGACTAGAGTGAGTGTGCAGCTAGGACTAGAGTGAGTGTGCAGCTAGGACTAGAGTGAGTGTGCAGCTAGGACTAGAGTGAGTGTGCAGCTAGGACTAGAGTGAGTGTGCAGCTAGGACTAGAGTGAGTGTGTAGCTAGGACTAGAGTGAGTGTGCAGCTAGGACTAGAGTGAGTGTGCAGCTAGGACTAGAGTGAGTGTGCAGCTAGGACTAGAGTGAGTGTGCAGCTAGGACTAGAGTGAGTGTGCAGCTAGGACTAGAGTGAGTGTGCAGCTAGGACTAGAGTGAGTGTGCAGCTGGGACTAGAGTGAGTGTGCAGCTGGGACTAGAGTGAGTGTGCAGCTGGGACTAGAGTGAGTGTGCAGCTAGGACTAGAGTGAGTGTGCAGCTAGGACTAGAGTGAGTGTGCAGCTGGGACTAGAGTGAGTGTGCAGCTAGGACTAGAGTGAGTGTGCAGCTAGGACTAGAGTGAGTGTGCAGCTGGGACTAGAGTGAGTGTGCAGCTAGGACTAGAGTGAGTGTGCAGCTAGGACTAGAGTGAGTGTGCAGCTAGGACTAGAGTGAGTGTGCAGCTGGGACTAGAGTGAGTGTGCAGCTAGGACTAGAGTGAGTGTGCTGCTAGGACTAGAGTGAGTGTGCAGCTGGGACTAGAGTGAGTGTGCAGCTAGGACTAGAGTGAGTGTGCAGCTGGGACTAGAGTGAGTGTGCAGCTAGGACTAGAGTGAGTGTGCAGCTAGGACTAGAGTGAGTGTGCAGCTAGGACTAGAGTGAGTGTGCAGCTAGGACTAGAGTGAGTGTGCAGCTAGGACTAGAGTGAGTGTGCAGCTAGGACTAGAGTGAGTGTGCAGCTGGGACTAGAGTGAGTGTGCAGCTAGGACTAGAGTGAGTGTGCAGCTAGGACTAGAGTGAGTGTGCAGCTAGGACTAGAGTGAGTGTGCAGCTGGGACTAGAGTGAGTGTGCAGCTAGGACTAGAGTGAGTGTGCAGCTAGGACTAGAGTGAGTGTGCAGCTAGGACTAGAGTGAGTGTGCAGCTAGGACTAGAGTGAGTGTGCAGCTAGGACTAGAGTGAGTGTGCAGCTAGGACTAGAGTGAGTGTGCAGCTAGGACTAGAGTGAGTGTGCAGCTAGGACTAGAGTGAGTGTGCAGCTAGGACTAGAGTGAGTGTGCAGCTAGGACTAGAGTGAGTGTGCAGCTAGGACTAGAGTGAGTGTGCAGCTAGGAGGACTAGAGTAAGTGTGCAGCTAGGACTAGAGTGAGTGTGCAGCTAGGACTAGAGTGAGTGTGCAGCTAGGACTAGAGTGAGTGTGCAGCTAGGACTAGAGTGAGTGTGCAGCTGGGACTAGAGTGAGTGTGCAGCTGGGACTAGAGTGAGTGTGCAGCTAGGACTAGAGTGAGTGTGCAGCTAGGACTAGAGTGAGTGTGCAGCTAGGACTAGAGTGAGTGTGCAGCTAGGACTAGAGTGAGTGTGCAGCTGGGACTAGAGTGAGCGTGCAGCTAGGACTAGAGCGAGTGTGCAGCTGGGACTAGAGTGAGTGTGCAGCTAGGACTAGAGTGAGTGTGCAGCTGGGACTAGAGTGAGTGTGCAGCTAGGACTAGAGTGAGTGTGCAGCTAGGACTAGAGTGAGTGTGCAGCTGGGACTAGAGTGAGTGTGCAGCTGGGACTAGAGTGAGTGTGCAGCTAGGACTAGAGTGAGTGTGCAGCTAGGACTAGAGTGAGTGTGCAGCTGGGACTAGAGTGAGTGTGCAGCTAGGACTAGAGTGAGTGTGCAGCTAGGACTAGAGTGAGTGTGCAGCTAGGACTAGAGTGAGTGTGCAGCTAGGACTAGAGTGAGTGTGCAGCTAGGACTAGAGTGAGTGTGCAGCTAGGACTAGAGTGAGTGTGCAGCTAGGACTAGAGTGAGTGTGCAGCTAGGACTAGAGTGAGTGTGCAGCTAGGACTAGAGTGAGTGTGCAGCTAGGACTAGAGCGTGTGTGCAGCTAGGACTAGAGCGTGTGTGCAGCTAGGACTAGAGTGAGTGTGCAGCTAGGACTAGAGTGAGTGTGCAGCTAGGACTAGAGTGAGTGTGCAGCTAGGACTAGAGTGAGTGTGCAGCTAGGACTAGAGTGAGTGTGCAGCTAGGACTAGAGTGAGTGTGCAGCTAGGACCAGAGTGAGTGTGCAGTGTCAGAGAAAGCCCTGACAGCTGTTAGAGAGGAAGCTGTTAGAGGGGAAACACGTCAGAGGGAGGTAGACACTAAACACCCACAAGTGGCAAGAGACACCCACCAACTCAGAACCAAAACCACAACTATGGATCATCCCACTTCAACAGCAGAGACCCCTGATTGGTTGGAAAAAGGAACTCCTGATTGGTCAGATCAGTCTCTGAGGAGAATGATCCTAGGCACAACACAAGATAAACCAGCTGCCTATAAAAGAACAAGAGACTTCGAAAGAGAAGAGAGAAGGAGAAGGAGTAATCAACAAGCCGGGAGAAAGAAGGAAAGCCCCTCAACAAACTAACTCCTCAATGAACTGAAGAGAGACTCAGAACTGAGCTGACTTGGCTCTGTGTAATATATATATAATTCGGTAGAAAACAATAGGAGTAATGATGTATTAATAGACGTGGTCGTGTACATCATTTTGTTATTGTTGATTATAATCAACTTACCTTATACAGAAAAAGAGGGCAGAGGTCTAGAGAGAGAGAGAAGACTCTGGTTGATTATATACTTGGTCTAGATAAGGCTATTGTGAGAGAGAAGCAATAGTAACGTCTGGGCGTCAAAGAAAGCGAACCTGGAAAGAGAAGTTGTGCTGAGACTTCTTCTGAAGAATTATATTGTTAGGAAGTAATATTCCTAGAGTGGGAAGAGGGTCCGCCTTTCTCACATGCAGCTAGGACTAGAGTGAGTGTGCAGCTAGGACTAGAGTGAGTGTGCAGCTAGGACTAGAGTGAGTGTGCAGCTAGGACTAGAGTGAGTGTGCAGCTAGGACTAGAGTGAGTGTGCAGCTAGGACTAGAGTGAGTGTGCAGCTGGGACTAGAGTGAGTGTGCAGCTAGGACTAGAGTGAGTGTGCAGCTGGGACTAGAGTGAGTGTGCAGCTAGGACTAGAGTGAGTGTGCAGCTGGGACTAGAGTGTGTGTGCAGCTAGGACTAGAGTGAGTGTGCAGCTAGGACTAGAGTGAGTGTGCAGCTAGGACTAGAGTGAGTGTGCAGCTAGGACTAGAGTGAGTGTGCAGCTGGGACTAGAGTGAGTGTGCAGCTAGGACTAGAGTGAGTGTGCAGCTAGGACTAGAGTGAGTGTGCAGCTAGGACTAGAGTGAGTGTGCAGCTAGGACTAGAGTGAGTGTGCAGCTGGGACTAGAGTGAGTGTGCAGCTGGGACTAGAGTGAGTGTGCAGCTGGGACTAGAGTGAGTGTGCAGCTAGGACTAGAGTGTGTGTGCAGCTAGGACTAGAGTGAGTGTGCAGCTAGGACTAGAGTGAGTGTGCAGCTAAGACTAGAGTGAGCGTGCAGCTAGGACTAGAGTGAGTGTGCAGCTAGGACTAGAGTGAGTGTGCAGCTAGGACTAGAGTGAGCGTGCAGCTAGGACTATAGCGAGTGTGCAGCTAGGACTAGAGTGAGTGTGCAGCTAGGACTAGAGTGAGTGTGCAGCTGGGACTAGAGTGAGTGTGCAGCTAGGACTAGAGTGTGTGTGCAGCTGGGACTAGAGTGAGTGTGCAGCTAGGACTAGAGTGAGTGTGCAGCTAGGACTAGAGTGAGTGTGCAGCTAGGACTAGAGTGAGTGTGCAGCTAGGACTAGAGTGAGTGTGCAGCTAGGACTAGAGTGAGTGTGCAGCTAGGACTAGAGTGAGTGTGCAGCTAGGACTAGAGTGAGTGGTGCAGCTAGGACTAGAGTGAGTGTGCAGCTAGGACTAGAGTGAGTGTGCAGCTAGGACTAGAGTGAGTGTGCAGCTAGGACTAGAGTGAGTGTGCAGCTGGGACTAGAGTGAGTGTGCAGCTAGGACTAGAGTGAGTGTGCAGCTGGGACTAGAGTGAGTGTGCAGCTAGGACTAGAGTGAGTGTGCAGCTAGGACTAGAGTGAGTGTGCAGCTAGGACTAGAGTGAGTGTGCAGCTAGGACTAGAGTGAGTGTGCAGCAAGGACTAGAGTGAGTGTGCAGCTAGGACTAGAGTGAGTGTGCAGCTAGGACTAGAGTGAGTGTGCAGCTAGGACTAGAGTGAGTGTGCAGCTAGGACTAGAGTGAGTGTGCAGCTGGGACTAGAGTGAGTGTGCAGCTGGGACTAGAGTGAGTGTGCAGCTAGGACTAGAGTGAGTGTGCAGCTAGGACTAGAGTGAGTGTGCAGCTGGGACTAGAGTGAGTGTGCAGCTGGGACTAGAGTGAGTGTGCAGCTAGGACTAGAGTGAGTGTGCAGCTAGGACTAGAGTGAGTGTGCAGCTAGGACTAGAGTGAGTGTGCAGCTGGGACTAGAGTGTGTGTGCAGCTAGGACTAGAGTGAGTGTGCGGCTAGGACTAGAGTGAGTGTGCAGCTAGGACTAGAGTGAGTGTGCAGCTAGGACTAGAGTGAGTGTGCAGCTAGGACTAGAGTGAGTGTGCAGCTAGGACTAGAGTGAGTGTGCAGCTAGGACTAGAGTGAGTGTGCAGCTAGGACTAGAGTGAGTGTGAGGCTAGGACTAGAGTGAGTGTGCAGCTAGGACTAGAGTGAGTGTGCAGCTAGGACTAGAGTGAGTGTGCAGCTAGGACTAGATGTGTGATACACACCAAGACTAGTAGTGTGATGCACACCAGGACTAGAGTGTGTGATTTACACCAGGACCAGAGTGTGTGGTGCACACTGAACTGGAGCATACATTGCACTATACTTCACTCACATTCAAGTCCATGGAAACGTCAGCTATTGCTAGTAGTCTCTGGGGTAACTTTGGCGTTCCTTCATGGATGAGGTTGGCAGAGTCAAAGAATGGAGGGTGGAGAGAGAGCCCCTGCTTGTTAGTGATTAGTCGAGCAGAGCCAGGGATCCAGAACACCCCATTCACCAAGCAGGTCACATAGGGCATAATCTGGGGGTGGGTCGCACAGGGAGAGAGCAGACAGAAGACACAAAGGAGGAGAGAGTATAATTCCCTTACATGCTTTACAAAAGACAGTTGATAAAAAAAAAATTAATTCAAAAAAGATTTTTGTCTGACAAAACATTTACAAATTTTATTTTAAAATTTGGTGTTCGTAGTTTTAAAAGCTAAAAGATCCCATGAATGTTTCTTTGTCTCCTTTCTTCTTTGGTAAGTCAATCCAATACATGCCTCTTCAACTTTAAACTTAGCTTTTGTCTTTTTCATTTGTTTAGTTTATAGTCGAGCAGCCTTCTTCACGGAGTCGCCTGGGAGAACTCCGGAACTAGCCAGTCATAGCAGATGTCATTCTTCATCATGTCTATCACCAAAGAAGACACACACAAGGTATATACAGATCACAGGTAGCTGGCCTGGTTTTGTTGAAGGTCTGTGCTAACATAGGATGCTTCTCAGTAAATCAAAATAGGATGCTTCTCAGTAAATCAAACATCCAATTTTTTGGCAGAGAAAAAGTGAAGCAGCAACGAATCAGCTCATCCATGCTAGGAATTGCTCACGCACCGCTGTGGCTATTGTGGTGACGACCTTTACCCATTTTATTATTGACATCATTGGAGCATTTGGAATCTTCTAGTAATAACATTGCAATGCTAGGACCTGTAATGTACAGGTTATTCTGGTAGTGACATTGCAATGCTATGACCTGTAATGTACAGGTTATTCTGGTAGTGGCATTGCAATGCTAGGACCTGTAATGTACAGGTTATTCTGGTTGGCATTGCAATGCTATGACCTGTAATGTACAGGTTATTCTGGTAGTGGCATTGCAATGCTAGGACCTGTAATGTACAGGTTATTCTGGTAGTGGCATTGCAATGCTAGGACCTGTAATGTACAGGTTATTCTGGTAGTGACATTGCAATGCTATGACCTGTAATGTACAGGTTATTCTGGTAGTGACATTGCAATGCTAGGACCTGTAATGTACAGGTTATTCTGGTAGTGACATTGCAATGCTAGGACCTGTAATGTACAGGTTATTCTGGTAGTGACATTGCAATGCTAGGGCCTGTAATGTACAGGTTATTCTGGTAGTGACATTGCAATGCTAGGACCTGTAATGTACAGGTTATTCTGGTAGTGACATTGCAATGCTAGGACCTAGCAACATTGCAATGCTAGGGCCTGTAATGTACAGGTTATTCTGGTAGTGACATTGCAATGCTAGGACCTGTAATGTACAGGTTATTCTGGTAGTGACATGTAGGCATTGTATGTGTGTGTGGTGTGTGTGGTGTGTATACATCTAGGTATTGTGTGCGTGCGTGCATGTGTGTGTCTAGGCATTGAGTGTGTGTGTGTGTGTGTGTGTGTGGTGTGTGTGCATGTGTGTGTCTAGGCATTGAGTGTGTGTGTAGTGTGTGTGTGTGGTGTGTGTGTGTGGTGTGTATGTCTAGGTATTGTGGTGTGTTGTGTGTGTGTCTAGGCATTGAGTGTTGTGTGTGGTGTGTGTGGTGTGTGTGGTGTGGTGTGTGCGTGCATGCGTGTGGTTTTGCCACCTGTAATTTCAAAATAAAGGTCAATCTAATGTAAGGATTGACACGCGCCCTGATGTCCACGACACCTACCAACGGACTACTCGATTACTCGATCCTACACGACATATTTCACACATTACATTGTGGGTGGGCTAAATACAACAAACAACAACAACAACAACAAATATACGTACAAATTTGGTAATTGGTTTATATACACAGCCTAACACATAATTATTTTCGTAGGATTACTTCCAGCCCTCTACCTCAAGCAACACAAGTGTTGGGTTGAGCAACACAAGTGTTGGGTTGAGCAACACAAGTGTTTGGGTTGAGCAACACAAGTGTTTGGGTTGAGCAACACAAGTGTTTGGGTTGAGCAACACAAGTGTTTGGGTTGAGCAACACAAGTGTTTGGGTTGAGCAACACAAGTGTTTGGGTTGAGCAACACAAGTGTTGGGTTGAGCAACACAAGTGTTTGGGTCAAGACATTTGGCAATACAGAACCAAACAAAACCAGCAAATTCAACGAGAAATCCGCAGCAGTGCACACAATCGTTTTACCTTCTCGTGGAAAGTGGCCTTGTAGTCCTGCGGGTTTTCTGCGAAACCTTTGTCGCTATAGCTCCCGCCGTCCTTGTGCACCAGGTGGTCCTGCTTGTCCACCACCGCACCATACACCTTGCGAGTGTCTGCAGTGAGAGGGAACAGAACACGGAGAGAAGGAGACGAGAGCATTCCATCATCCCTCTTCGATCTGGTTTGTTCATTGGAAATGACTTACGATATTTCTGCACTTATGCCCCCCCTCTCCATAACTTCACCAACCCCGATTCCCTGCCCCCTCCAACCACAATTTCACCTACCCTGACTTGGCCCTTCTCCATAGTTTCACCAAACCTGATTTACCCCCTCTCTGTAATTTCACCAAACCTGATCACCCTGCTCCCTTTCTTACATAAAATCCTTTAAAAATCTTGAGGGGCTGAGTGTAGCTGACAGCTGCTATGTACACTGAGGTGGCATTTATCAGTGGCTGAGTGTAGCTGACAGCTGCTATGTACACTGAGGTGGCATTTATCAGTGGCTGAGTGTAGCTATGTACACTGAGGTGGCATTTATCAGTGGCTGAGTGTAGCTGACAGCTGCTATGTACACTGAGGTGGCATTTATCAGTGGCTGAGTGTAGCTAGACAGCTGCTATGTACACTGAGGTGGCATTTATCAGTGGCTGAGTGTAGCTAGACAGCTGCTGTGTACACTGAGGTGGCATTTATCAGTGGCTGAGTGTAGCTGACAGCTGCTATGTACACTGAGGTGGCATTTATCAGTGGCTGAGTGTAGCTAGACAGCTGCTATGTACACTGAGGTGGCATTTATCAGTGGCTGAGTGTAGCTGAGCTGCTATGTACACTGAGGTGGCATTTATCAGTGGCTGAGTGTAGCTATGTACACTGAGGTGGCATTTATCAGTGGCTGAGTGTAGCTAGACAGCTGCTATGTACACTGAGGTGGCATTTATCAGTGGCTGAGTGTAGCTGACAGCTGCTATGTACACTGAGGTGGCATTTATCAGTGGCTGAGTGTAGCTAGACAGCTGCTATGTACACTGAGGTGGCATTTATCAGTGGCTGAGTGTAGCTGGCAGCTGCTGTGTACACTGAGGTGGCATTTATCAGTGTCTGAGTGTAGCTATGTACACTGAGGTGGCATTTATCAGTGGCTGAGTGTAGCTAGACAGCTGCTATGTACACTGAGGTGGCATTTATCAGTGGCTGAGTGTAGCTAGACAGCTGCTGTGTACACTGAGGTGGCATTTATCAGTGGCTGAGTGTAGCTATGTACACTGAGGTGGCATTTATCATTGGCTGAGTGTAGCTGACAGCTGCTATGTACACTGAGGTGATATTTATCAGTGGCTGAGTGTAGCTAGACAGCTGCTATGTACACTGAGGTGGCATTTATCAGTGGCTGAGTGTAGCTGACAGCTGCTATGTACACTGAGGTGGCATTTATCAGTGGCTGAGTGTAGCTGACAGCTGCTATGTACACTGAGGTGGCATTTATCATTGGCTGAGTGTAGCTAGACAGCTGCTATGTACACTGAGGTGGCATTTATCAGTGGCTGAGTGTAGCTGACAGCTGCTATGTACACTGAGGTGGCATTTATCAGTGGCTGAGTATAGCTAGACAGCTGCTGTGTACACTGAGGTGGCATTTATCAGTGGCTGAGTGTAGCTAGACAGCTGCTATGTACACTGAGGTGGCATTTATCAGTGGCTGAGTATAGCTAGACAGCTGCTGTGTACACTGAGGTGGCATTTATCAGTGGCTGAGTGTAGCTGACAGCTGCTATGTACACTGAGGTGGCATTTATCAGTGGCTGAGTGTAGCTGGCAGCTGCTGTGTACACTGAGGTGGCATTTATCAGTGTCTGAGTGTAGCTATGTACACTGAGGTGGCATTTATCAGTGGCTGAGTGTAGCTAGACAGCTGCTATGTACACTGAGGTGGCATTTATCAGTGGCTGAGTGTAGCTAGACAGCTGCTATGTACACTGAGGTGGCATTTATCAGTGGCTGAGTGTAGCTGACAGCTGCTATGTACACTGAGGTGGCATTTATCAGTGGCTGAGTATAGCTGAGTGTAGCTATGTACACTGAGGTGGCATTTATCAGTGGCTGAGTGTAGCTAGACAGCTGCTATGTACACTGAGGTGACATTTATCAGTGGCTGAGTGTAGCTAGACAGCTGCTATGTACACTGAGGTGGCATTTATCAGTGGCTGAGTGTAGCTATGTACACTGAGGTGACATTTATCAGTGGCTGAGTGTAGCTGGCAGCTGCTATGTACACTGAGGTGGCATTTATCAGTGGCTGAGTGTAGCTGAGCTGCTATGTACACTGAGGTGACATTTATCAGTGGCTGAGTGTAGCTGACAGCTGCTATGTACACTGAGGTGGCATTTATCAGTGGCTGAGTGTAGCTATGTACACTGAGGTGACATTTATCAGTGGCTGAGTGTAGCTAGACAGCTGCTATGTACACTGAGGTGGCATTTATCAGTGGCTGAGTGTAGCTGACAGCTGCTATGTACACTGAGGTGGCATTTATCAGTGGCTGAGTGTAGCTAGACAGCTGCTGTGTACACTGAGGTGGCATTTATCAGTGGCTGAGTGTAGCTATGTACACTGAGGTGGCATTTATCATTGGCTGAGTGTAGCTGACAGCTGCTATGTACACTGAGGTGATATTTATCAGTGGCTGAGTGTAGCTAGACAGCTGCTATGTACACTGAGGTGGCATTTATCAGTGGCTGAGTGTAGCTGACAGCTGCTATGTACACTGAGGTGGCATTTATCAGTGGCTGAGTGTAGCTGACAGCTGCTATGTACACTGAGGTGGCATTTATCATTGGCTGAGTGTAGCTAGACAGCTGCTATGTACACTGAGGTGGCATTTATCAGTGGCTGAGTGTAGCTGACAGCTGCTATGTACACTGAGGTGGCATTTATCAGTGGCTGAGTATAGCTAGACAGCTGCTGTGTACACTGAGGTGGCATTTATCAGTGGCTGAGTGTAGCTAGACAGCTGCTATGTACACTGAGGTGGCATTTATCAGTGGCTGAGTATAGCTAGACAGCTGCTGTGTACACTGAGGTGGCATTTATCAGTGGCTGAGTGTAGCTGACAGCTGCTATGTACACTGAGGTGGCATTTATCAGTGGCTGAGTGTAGCTGGCAGCTGCTGTGTACACTGAGGTGGCATTTATCAGTGTCTGAGTGTAGCTATGTACACTGAGGTGGCATTTATCAGTGGCTGAGTGTAGCTAGACAGCTGCTATGTACACTGAGGTGGCATTTATCAGTGGCTGAGTGTAGCTAGACAGCTGCTATGTACACTGAGGTGGCATTTATCAGTGGCTGAGTGTAGCTGACAGCTGCTATGTACACTGAGGTGGCATTTATCAGTGGCTGAGTATAGCTGGACTGAGCTCGGAAGTTTATGGCACCAAAATAACTTTATACATAGCACATAGGCCAGAAGTAAAGGACCTCAGAGTGTTTCTTAAAGGTGAGGGGGAATGGGGTCATAAGGGGTGAGGGTGTCCTGAGATATATACCCCCAGCACTCCCCCCCCCCCCCACACACACACAAATCAGCCCCCTTCCCCCCCCCTCCCACCCACCCACACAAGAATTTTGAAACCACAATGCTAACGAATATTCAGTGTACTGGAACAGGTGAGAATTAGAATGCTGATAAGCACGGTGTGCAGTATTTGAAATATAATTAGACATCCAAGGTGTCATCTAATTCCTGTTCCAGGCCCTTAATTATGCCCTTAATTATGATCTGCGTCAGTCTTGAAAAGTTTGAATGATTATGGAGCCATATTATTTTTACATTTTTACATCTTCTTCATCTAGTTGAGTGGTCTCTTTACAGAGGTTGTCTCTAATTGTGATGTCAATGTCACCTCAGGTGCTTGAAAGAACCACATGTTCTATGCATTCCTCTCTCTCTCCCCCCTCCAAACCACACTTCTGGTCAGCAACACAAATATTTTTACCTCCACATTCACAAACTCTCTTCAGGTCTTCATGGGAGATAAATTCATGGGGAAGTTCGCTGAATACCTCTTGAGCGCCCTCATGGTGGTAGTGGGGTTGGTGGGGGTGGGGGGGGGGGGGGAGAGGGGGGGGGGGGGGGGGGGGGGGAGGAGGAGAGATCAAAAATAAATGATAATAATGTGATCTACATGTATGCACAGTAAATTTCAAAGGTACACAGACACGCCCATGGGCACCTAATTATAGGTGTGCATGTATGGTGACAGTAATATTGAAAATTTAAAAAAAAAATTTTTTTTAATTTTCTATTTACCTATTTACCCATTAAGTGCTACTCCGTCATACGATAAGAAAACAGGAGTTAGAAAGAGCAAATACAGATCTTAAAATTTCAAGGGGGAAAAGAACATGCTTTTTGGTGGGAAATTGCATTTTGAATTCTTGCAATTGCATATCTGAACAACAGAGCCAGTTAACGAGCTTGTTCTGTAGGGTGGGGGAAATCACTGACGCCAAGAAAGTATTCGCCTAGAGCTGACAGAGAAATGATGATCAGATTTACAGATTCATGCTCCATTGAAGTAGCTCTTGACAGCACCACAGTTGAAGGACTTCTCCACTGAAGTAGTCCTCAACAACAGATCAGCTGACTGGTCACTTGACTGCAGCAGCACCACATCTGACGGGTTACTCGCTGGAGGCTATTAAGCTTGACAGAGGACTAATGTCCAGATTCCGCTGCAACATGGACACTAGACGAGGAAAGTCAACTGGCAGACAAACAAGACTGACCACAAGAGGAGACTTGCTCCACTGAGCAGTTCAGACGGAAAGTATCAGACTTACAACTTTACCGAGAAAACTTTGACTTGCAACACAAGGCTGTGGTGTGTTTGTGAGTGTGTATGGTATGTTTGTGCGGTGTGTGTGAGGTGTGTTTGTGTGGTGTGTGAGTGAGTGTGATGTATGTGTGTGATGTGTGGTGCATTTGGTGTGTGAGGGAGTGTGTGATGTATGTGTGTGTGATGTGTGTGTGTGTGTGATGTGTGTGTGTGTGTGGTGCATGTGGTATGTGTTTATGTGGTGTTTGTGTGTGTCCGAGGAAAGAGCTCAAGTATAAAGTGTAAAAGTGTACAAATAAAATTTTAAAAAAAGCTGATAGGGGTGTGGTTAAGGGTGTGGTTAAGGGTGTGGTTGTTTGGTGACTGCAGAGGAAGTTTTTCGACCAATTCCCAGAAGTAATTAAAGGGTTACACAGGAATTGGTAAAGGGTCTGATTGCAGAAGACTAAGCTAGGTCATGGCCAGTACTCCTTCCAGATTACTTTCAGCATGTGGAAGACCTTCCTAGCAACTGTGGGCCACTACCAGAACCTGTTAGTCAACAACATATGCTCAAGCTGGAAGACCTTCCCAGAGGGTTACCGCCAGAATCTGCTCATTCATCAGCCACTCAAGCCTATGGAAGACCTTTCAAGAGGGCCACTGCCAGAATCACCTAATCCATCAGCATACGCTCTCTTGACTCCAAAACAACAGGCAGAAATTACTCAGCATGCCATGTCAATGAGACAGCCATTTGTTGCCACTCAAAGGAGATCCATGCCCCCCCCCCCCTCCCCCCCCCCCCTGCATGCATGCATAATTAAATGATTTCAACAACTTTGTGGATTTTATTCTGAAGCTCATTTGGTTTTGATGTGAATATTATAACCTTTGCCAGTTTCCTTCTGATGGATAGCATCAGGTCAATAAACAAAACAGAATTCCCTACAGAATGAACTTGAACATGTTCGAGATCCAGTACAAACACAAGAAAGAAAGGCCTGAAGGCAGAGGCTAAGCATTAGTAGTATTTATAATGGTCAACTTTTTCTCGACATCTTGGTGTGACGCTCTGGCCTTCCTGATGAAGGCTAGATGCTCTGGCCTTTCCTGATGAAGGCTAGATGCTCTGACCTTTCCTGATGAAGGCTAGATGCTCTGACCCTTCCTGATGAAGGCTAGATGCTCTGACCTTTCCTGATGAAGGCTAGATGCTCTGACCCTTCCTGATGAAGGCTAGATGCTCTGGCCTTCCTGATGAAGGCTAGATGCTCTGACCTTTCCTGATGAAGGCTAGATGCTCCGGCCTTCCTGATGAAGGCTAGATGCTCTGACCTTTCCTGATGAAGGCTAGATGCTCTGACCTTTCCTGATGAAGGCTAGATGCTCTGACCTTTCCTGATGAAGGCTAGATGCTCTGACCTTTCCTGATGAAGGCTAGATGCTCTGACCTTTCCTGATGAAGGCTAGATGCTCTGACCTTTCCTGATGAAGGCTAGATGCTCTGGCCTTTCCAGATGAAGGCTAGATGCTCTGACCTTTCCTGATGAAGGCTGGCCTTCTCTGCCCTTTCCTGACGAAGACTAGATTCTCTGGCCTTTCCTGATGAAGGCTAGATGCTCTGACCTTTCCTGATGAAGGCTAGATGCGTCTGACCTTTCCTGATGAAGGCTTGATGCTCTGCTCTTTCCTGATGAAGGCTTGATGCTCTGGCCTTTCCTGATGAAGGCTAGATGCTCTGGCCTTTACTGATGAAGGCTGGCCTTCTCTGCCCTTTCCTGATGAAGGCTAGATGCTCTGACCTTTCCTGATGAAGGCTAGATGCTCTGGCCTTTCCTGATGAAGGCTAGATGCTCTGACCTTTCCTGATGAAGACTAGATGCTCTTCCCTTTCCTGATGAAGGCTAGATGCTCTTCCCTTTCCTGATGAAGGCTAGATGCTCTGGCCTTTCCTGATGAAGGCTAGATCCTCTTCCCTTTCCTGATGAAGGCTAGATGCTCTGGCCTTACCTGATGAAGGTAAGATCTGGCCTTGCTTAATGAAGGGCTAGATGCTCTGGCCTTTCCTGATGAAGGCTAGATGCTCTGGCCTTACCTAATGAAGGTAAGATCTGGCCTTGCTTGATGAAGGATAGAGCGAGAAGCAAATTTTAAAGTCTAGAATTCATTGAGATTTTTAGAACAAATCTTGTTTCCTGTACCTTGACCCCTTATCCTCAGATCCCGTCATATGCTTGTGTTATAATATACGAGCATGCCAACAGTTACATAACGTCCCTCTCCTTACTCTGGAGACATTTCCTGCGCCGGTGAACACGAACACCATCGGCCCTAGTGACTTGGGTAAGGCGCCCTGTCTTATCTCCTCCCCCAGGGCAGAGATAGCTGCCTTAGCTTCCAGCGTTGATGGATAGTTGTGGGCAGAGCCTACATACTAGTAATCAAAACAATGGAATTGATGAACATCAATTAAAAAAATCTCACTCATTGAATAGCCTCATCTAGTTCATTTAGTAGCCTCTCATAATACGTAGAAACTATCCTCATTTAGTACCCTACTTCATTTAGCATCCTCCCTCATTAGTAGTCTCCTGCTAATATGTAATTACCCTCATTTAGTACCCTCCCTCTAATACTATCTTCATTTAGTACCCTCCCTCATTTAGTACTAATAGTAATAATTGCCCCCATTTAGTAGATTAGTAGTAATTATACACATTTAGTTCCCTCTGATTTAGTACTCCAACTAATATGTAGTAATTATCCATATTTAGGGACCCTTCATTTAGTAGCCTCCTACATCAAAGGAAACCTCAAAGTCAGCTCACTCACTGGGAGGCCTCTTCTAATTAACATCCTCCGAAGGTAAACCTGCTAAGGGTACAATAACCAACCAACCATGAAAGGGGTGTGGTGTCCGAGTCCCAGCAGCCGTAGCCCCAGGCCGTGCAAAATGTTGATCATGCCGCACATGCCTGCAAACTTCCCAAAAGCCACCACCCTCTGTCCATTGTCAGCACAAATGCACTCGTAGTCCAGCAGACGGATGCCCTGTACAATGTGTGGGTGTGGTTTAGGAATAGCCAATCGTGCAATACGTACTAATTTAAATAATTTGTGGGCAGTGTAACAATGCCAATTTATGGTGAATAATGCGGCCAGGTTCTCGTGAGTCCGCTGCCAAGGTTCTGCAGCAGAATTTCCTTTACCCATCACGAGTATTGTCATGTTCTGAAGCATTTGTAACCCCTTGTCACTACGCCTAATCCCTTCAACTGTAGCACTTCCTATACTCTTTTTCCATCAAATATTTTTTTGTCCTCTTGCCTTCCTCCTGCCTTCCTCCAAAGCCAGCAAGCGTATCTCACCATTCTCCCGTTCTCCTTACAATCCTCTACTACCTACTCGAATTTATCCCTTTCCACCTCAAGGGTTATCACATGACGATGTAAATTACCACTGGCGCACCAACATTATGCACCAACATTATGCGCTCTGAATTAAGCACATTCCAGCTCTCAACAAACTCTCAGTGGACATAACGAAATTACAATGACCTTCTCAATAATCTACTGTGAATTTGACTCTCTGTGACGTTTTGACGAGATGCTCTAGCCTTCAGCAGATGCTCTAGCCTTCATCAGGAATAATGAGATGCTAAGCTTGTATACTGGTAGCTAGCTATCCACCACGTGATACAAACCACACCCTCACACACGTCCAGGACGTGAACCAGATATGGAAAGAATTTTTTTTAATAAAAAAATAAATATATATATATTATATAATAATTAAAACATAGAAGGAAGGAAGAAAAAAAATACATAAACACACAACATGTTTAATAACTTTTCTTGTATTTATTAAGTTTTTTTGAGTGCTGGTTTTCCATAATAATAATAATAATAATAGTGGTAGTAATAGTAGTAGTAGTAGTAGTAGTAGTAGTAGTAGTATAATAATAATAATAATATAATATAATAATAATAATAATAAATAGTAGTAGTAGTAGTAGTAGTAGTAATAGTAATAGTAATAGTAGTAGTAGTAGTAATAGTAATAGTAATAGTAATAGTAATAGTAATAGTAATAATAATAATAATAATAATAATAATAATAATAATAATAATAATAATAATAATAATAATAATAATAATAATAATAATAATAATAATAATAAACAATATAACAATAACAATAATAATAATGATAATAATAATAATAATAAACAATAACAATATAATAATAATAAAATATGACATGCTTGATATTAAACGATCAATACAGAATGATAAATAATTGAGTACAGAAAAATTATGGTGGTCGTGGCTTCAAGTTCAGATTCTTGAGAATAGCCCCCCCCCTCCAATACTACATAAGGGGAGACCATCAGAAGACTGGAGACCAGAGTGAAAGAACACCAAGATGCCTGTAGACAGTGTGCCAAAGAGAAGTCTGCAATTGCTGAGCATGCATGGCCTATATTGTGGTAGGAAGCCACCATCTTGGACCAGGCCAGAAGAGAAGAGAACTGCTAGTGAAGGAGGAGGCATTGCACATCAGCCTAGCACCAAAGTGTGAGCGTTCGATCAAGACTGTGGAATCATCATCGTCGTCGTCGTCGTCATCATCATCATCATCATCATCATTATTTTTATTATTATTATTATTTAATAATTTAATTATTATTTATTTATTATATTTTTAAAATTTCTGTATTTATTTACCTAAAATTTCTGTATTTATTTACTTAATATTTATTTAATTTATTGTTTATTATTGTTGTTGTTTTTTATTTTTTTTATTTATTTATTTTTTTTTTAATTTTTTTTAATTAATATATATATTTTATTTTTATTTTTTTTTAATTTATTGTTATTATATTTTTTACATCTGGTTTACGTGCTAGGCGCATGTCCTGGCACGTGGTGGACCAGCTACCGGTAAATAGCAGGCATCAGGTGAGCCCTAGCATCTCATTAGTCCTGATGAAGGCTAGAGCATCTAGTCGAAACATCGAGAGAGTAAAATTCAAGTCAATTATTATTGAGGTCATTGTAACATTCCACCAGCACATGAAAACATGGCTGTTTTTACTATAGCAACTTTTCTCTCCCTTCCTCGTCCACAAAAATATGTACGGCTGTCGAGACCAGCTTAGGGGTTGGCAATCCTCTTACTGTTACTTATCTATTACTTGTTCTATTTATCTGTTACTTATCTATTACTTGTTCTATTTATCTGTTACTTATCTATTACTTGTTCTATTTATCTGTTACTTTATCTATTACTTGTTCTATTAATTTGTTACTTATCTATTACTTGTTCTATTTATCTGTTACTTATCTATCACTTGTTCTATTTATCTGTTACTTATCTATTACTTGTTCTATTTATCTGTTACTTATCTATTACTTGTTCTATTTACTTATCTATTACTTGTTCTATTTATGTTACTTGTTCTTGTTCTATTTATCTGTTACTTATCTATTACTTGTTCTATTTATGTTACTTATCTATTACTTGTTCTATTTATCTGTTACTTATCTATTACTTGTTCTATTTATCTGTTACTTATCTATTACTTGTTCTATTTATCTGTTACTTTATCTATTACTTGTTCTATTAATTTGTTACTTATCTATTACTTGTTGTTGTTCTATTTATCTGTTACTTATCTATTACTTGTTCTATTTATCTGTTACTTATCTATCACTTGTTCTATTTATCTGTTACTTATCTATTACTTGTTCTATTTATCTGTTACTTATCTATTACTTGTTCTATTTACTTATCTATTACTTGTTCTATTTATGTTACTTGTTCTTGTTCTATTTATCTGTTACTTATCTATTACTTGTTCTATTTATGTTACTTATCTATTACTTGTTCTATTTATCTGTTACTTATCTATTACTTGTTCTATTTATCTGTTACTTATCTATTACTTGTTCTATATATCCGTTACTTATCTATTACTTGTTCTATTTATGTTACTTATCTATTACTTGTTCTATTTATCTGTTACTTGTTCTATTTATCTGTTACTTATCTATTACTTGTTCTATTTATCTGTTACTTATCTATTACTTGTTCTATTTATCTGTTACTTGTTCTATTTATCTGTTACTTATCTATTACTTGTTCTATTTATCTGTTACTTATCTATTACTTGTTCTATTTATCTGTTACTTATCTATTACTTGTTCTATATATCTGTTACTTATCTATTACTTGTTCTATTTAACTGTTACTTATCTATTACTTGTTCTATTTATCTGTTACTTATCTATTACTTGTTCTATATATGCGTTACTTATCTATTACTTGTTCTATTTATCTGTTACTTATCTATTACTTGTGCTATGTATCTGTTACTTATCTATTACTTGTTCTATTGATCTGTTACTTATCTATTACTTGTGCTATGTATCTGTTACTTATCTATTACTTGTTCTATTGATCTGTTACTTATCTATTACTTGTGCTATGTATCTGTTACTTATCTATTAGTATTACTTGTTCTATGTATCTGTTACTTATCTATTACTTGTTCTATTTATCTGTTATGTACTTATCTATTACTTGTTCTATTTATCTGTTACTTATCTATTACTTGTTCTACGTATCTCTTACTTATCTACTACTTGTTCTATTTATCTGTATTACTTGTTCTATTTATCTGTTACTTATCTAAATTACTTGTTCTATTTATCTGTTACTTATCTATTAATTGTTCTATTTATCTGACTTGTTCTATTTATTTTTAATTACCTTGTTCAATTTATTTATATACAAAAAAGGTCCAATTAGTACAAGATAATATATAACAAAAATACCAAAATTATTAACTAATTAACAATAAATACATAATAATTAATATTATTTTTAAATTGTTCACTTATTGTTATGCATCTATTATTTATTTATATTGTTTATTATATATTGTTTATTTTATTATCTATTATTTATTTTTTAATTCATTTTTCTCTACACAGCAGAAATAAAAAATTTGACCTTTCTCACAAAACGAGAGCATTTTCTGTCTGTGTATTTCCATCAGGTTTCCACAGGTGCAGAGAGATTGTAGCCGAGTATAATATGTAGTGGAAGATTCTCAGTATGCGCAAATTTCCAGTCAATATCAAACACGGACATTTAACCTAGAACTGAATGCAAGGCATTGCAAGCCGATGCAACAACCACACCCCTTCCCCCTGTCGCCCAGCAACATAATGGGGCTGGGTGGTTTGCAAACAGAAATGCAGGTGTGAAATATGGCCGAGAGAGAGAGAGAGGAGGGTTTGGTTAAGACTATTTGGTAGCAGCAGCTTCTCCTGAGATATTGGGAAGCATACCAAGAGTGCGGTGCTGAAAGGAAGACCGTGCAGCTGTTACAGAGGAGTGGAAAGGGAGAAAAATCCACCATCCCCCACCCACCCTGAAATTCTCTTCCTCATCCTCAGAGCACACAAATAATAAAATTATGTAAATAAAGTTCAAGATTTTCTAAAAGCGAGCATCTTCTGGTCCTTCCACCTTAATTTAAATCTTTTTTACAGCGTCCTGTCTTTGTGAAAGTGTACAAAAACTTCGGGGGAACACCAAACACTTCCAATGCCAGAGCTTTCCCTGTGAATGGAATACCAGAGCTTTCCCTCTGAATGGAATACCAGAGCTTTCCCGCTGCATGGAATACCAGAGCTTTCCGGCTACATGGAATACCAGAGCTTTCCCTCTGAATGGAATACCAGAGCTTTCCGGCTACATGGAATACCAGAGCTTTCCGGCTACATGGAATACCAGAGCTTTCCGGCTACATGGAATACCAGAGCTTTCCGGCTACATGGAATACCAGAGCTTTCCCGCTACATGGAATACCAGAGCTTTCCGGCTACATGGAATACCAGAGCTTTCCCTCTGAATGGAATACCAGAGCTTTCCGGCTACATGGAATACCAGAGCTTTCCGGCTACATGGAATACCCGCTGCATGGAATGCCAGAGCTTTCCCTCTGAATGGAATAACCAGAACTTTCCCTCTGAATGGAATACCAGAACTTTCCTGCTGCATGGAATACCCGCTTCATGGAATACCAGAACTTTCCCTCTGAATGGAATACCAGAACTTTCCTGCTGCATGGAATACCCGCTTCATGGAATACCAGAACTTTCCCTCTGAATGGAATACCAGAACTTTCCCTCTGAATGGAATACCAGAACTTTCCTGCTGCATGGAATACCCGCTTCATGGAATACCAGAACTTTCCCTCTGAATGGAATACCAGAACTTTCCCTCTGAATGGAATACCAGAACTTTCCTGCTGCATGGAATACCCGCTTCATGGAATACCAGAACTTTCCCTCTGAATGGAATACCAGAACTTTCCCTCTGAATGGAATACCAGAACTTTCCTGCTGCATGGAATACCCGCTGCATGGAATACCAGAACTTTCCCTCTGTATGGAGTACCAGAACTTTCCCTCTGTATGGAGTACCAGAACTTTCCTGCTGCATGGAATACCCGCTGCATGGAATACCAGAACTTTCCCTCTGTATGGAATACCAGAACTTTCCCTCTGCATGGAATACCAGGTAGTAACTGCGGATAACTTGAGATATTTTCTTCAATCATAACCCCTTTGCCTTATACCTTGACCCTGAGATGCTTGGGACTTCCAAGTTCTCTTCGAGGGATATTGCCAAACACAGAACACCAATTGCTTCCCATGACTGTGTGACGAAAGGTTCCTATTGTCATCAAGAAGAGTGAGCATATGATAGAGATTTTTCTGGGGAAGTATCCTAGTACTTCTTCATCCTCGACCACTTATAGATCTCTCAAATTCATCTCTCACTGACACGGCAGAACTTCTCCAACAGCAGCTAGCTTTATAGTGATGGTGCTCTTGAGCCTAGCAAGGCCTCTCCTACGCCTCTAGCTCCATGCTTGAGGGCCTTCTTCCCATAGACTCTTGCACATGGCTGAACTATAAAACTCACCTGCTGTACTATACAACATATTTTAGTATAGGATCTCTGCATGAAGACATCATAAGATGGTGTCGTCGACAATTCCGGGATCAGCCGAGATTGCCCAAAGCCCAAAGCTTTTTCCTACTATAATCTTAATTCTACTCGACTTAGCTCTAGCCTTCCTGCGGCAGGGCAAGAACTTTGGATATCTTCCTTCTTCTAGCCCTTAGCAAACTTTGGATATTCAGTTGATCTCTGCATTGTGCATGCATCACTAGACGTACATTATTATCTGTGTAAATGTGACTGGTGTACGTTACCTTCTCCAAGATTGCATCCAGAAGGTTCATGTTGTCAGGCTGAGCTTTAATGGTGTGCGAGAAGAAGACGTACGTCTTGTTGGGGATGAGTCGATGTATTGGAGGCTGCTTCACACCTATACATGCATGCACATGAATGCACATGTAATGATTATAAACACATCACACACATACTTACATGTAGACACATCACACACACACTTACATGTAGACACATCACACACATACTTACATGTAGACACATCACACACATACTTACATGTAGACACATCACACACACACTTACATGTAGACACATCACACACACACTTACATGTAGACACATCACACACACACTTACATGTAGACACATCACACACACTTACATGTAGACACATCACACACACTTACATGTAGACACATCACACACACACTTACATGTAGACACATCACACACACACTTACATGTAGACACATCACACACACACTTACATGTAGACACATCACACACATACTTACATGTAGACACATCACACACACACTTACATGTAGACACATCACACACACACTTACATGTAGACACATCACACACACACTTACATGTAGACACATCACACACACACTTACATGTAGACACATCACACACACACTTACATGTAGACACATCACACACACACTTACATGTAGACACATCACACACACACTTACATGTAGACACATCACACACACACTTACATGTAGACACATCACACACACACTTACATGTAGACACATCACACACACACTTACATGTAGACACATCACACACACACTTACATGTAGACACATCACACACACACTTACATGTAGACACATCACACACATACTTACATGTAGACACATCACACACATACTTACATGTAGACACATCACACACACACTTACATGTAGACACATCACACACACACTTACATGTAGACACATCACACACACACTTACATGTAGACACATCACACACATACTTACATGTAGACACATCACACACACACTTACATGTAGACACATCACACACACACTTACATGTAGACACATCACACACACACTTACATGTAGACACATCACACACACACTTACATGTAGACACATCACACACACACTTACATGTAGACACATCACACACACACTTACATGTAGACACATCACACACACACTTACATGTAGACACATCACACACACACTTACATGTAGACACATCACACACATACTTACATGTAGACACATCACACACACACTTACATGTAGACACATCACACACACACTTACATGTAGACACATCACACACACACTTACATGTAGACACATCACACACACACTTACATGTAGACACATCACACACACACTTACATGTAGACACATCACACACACACTTACATGTAGACACATCACACACATACTTACATGTAGACACATCACACACACACTTACATGTAGACACATCACACACACACTTACATGTAGACACATCACACACACACTTACATGTAGACACATCACACACACACTTACATGTAGACACATCACACACACACTTACATGTAGACACATCACACACACACTTACATGTAGACACATCACACACATACTTACATGTAGACACATCACACACACACTTACATGTAGACACATCACACACACACTTACATGTAGACACATCACACACACACTTACATGTAGACACATCACACACACACACTTACATGTAGACACATCACACACATACTTACATGTAGACACATCATACACACACTTACATGTAGACACATCACACACACACTTACATGTAGACACATCACACACACACTTACATGTAGACACATCACACACACACTTACATGTAGACACATCACACACACACTTACATGTAGACACATCACACACACATTTACATGTAGACACATCACACACACACTTACATGTAGACACATCACACACACACTTACATGTAGACACATCATACACACACTTACATGTAGACACATCACACACACACTTACATGTAGACACATCACACACACACTTACATGTAGACACATCACACACACACTTACATGTAGACACATCACACACACACTTACATGTAGACACATCACACACACACTTACATGTAGACACATCACACACATACTTACATGTAGACACATCACACACACACTTACATGTAGACACATCACACACACACTTACATGTAGACACATCACACACACACTTACATGTAGACACATCACACACACACTTACATGTAGACACATCACACACACACTTACATGTAGACACATCACACACACACTTACATGTAGACACATCACACACATACTTACATGTAGACACATCACACACACACTTACATGTAGACACATCACACACACACTTACATGTAGTCACATCGCACACATACTTACATGTAGACACATCACACACACTTACATGTAGACACATCACACACACACTTACATGTAGACACATCACACACACACTCACATGTAGACACATCACACACACACTTACATGTAGACACATCACACACACACACTTACATGTAGACACATCACACACACACTTACATGTAGACACATCACACACACACTTACATGTAGACACATCACACACACACTTACATGTAGACACATCACACACACACTTACATGTAGACACATCACACACATACTTACATGTAGACACATCACACACATACTTACATGTAGACACATCACACACACACTTACATGTAGACACATCACACACACTTACATGTAGACACATCACACACACACTTACATGTAGACACATCACACACACACTTACATGTAGACACATTACACACATACTTACATGTAGACACATCACACACACACTTACATGTAGACACATCACACACACACTTACATGTAGACACATCACACACATACTTACATGTAGACACATCACACACACACACATGTAGACACATCACACACACACTTACATGTAGCCACATCACACACACACTTACATGTAGACACATCACACACACACTTACATGTAGACACATCACACACACACTTACATGTAGACACATCACACACACTTACATGTAGACACATCACACACAAACTTACATGTAGACACATCACACACACACTTACATGTAGACACATCACACACACACTTACATGTAGACACATCACACACACACTTACATGTAGACACATCACACACACACTTACATGTAGACACATCACACACACACTTACATGTAGACACATCACACACACACTTACATGTAGACACATCACACACACACTTACATGTAGACACATCACACACACACTTACATGTAGACACATCACACACACACTTACATGTAGACACATCACACACACACTTACATGTAGACACATCACACACACACTTACATGTAGACACATCACACACACACTTACATGTAGACACATCACACACACACTTACATGTAGACACATCACACACACACTTACATGTAGACACATCACACACATACTTACATGTAGACACATCACACACACTACTTACATGTAGACACATCACACACATACTTACATGTAGACACATCACACACACACTTACATGTAGACACATCACACACATACTTACATGTAGACACATCACACACACACTTACATGTAGACACATCACACACACACTTACATGTAGACACATCACACACACACTTACATGTAGACACATCACACACACACTTACATGTAGACACATCACACACACACTTACATGTAGACACATCACACACACACTTACATGTAGACACATCACACACACACTTACATGTAGACACATCACACACACACTTACATGTAGACACATCACACACACACTTACATGTAGACACATCACACACACACTTACATGTAGACACATCACACACACACTTACATGTAGACACATCACACACACACTTACATGTAGACACATCACACACACACTTACATGTAGACACATCACACACACACTTACATGTAGACACATCACACACACACTTACATGTAGACACATCACACACACACTTACATGTAGACACATCACACACACACTTACATGTAGACACATCACACACACACTTACATGTAGACACATCACACACACACTTACATGTAGACACATCACACACACACTTACATGTAGACACATCACACACACACTTACATGTAGACACATCACACACACACTTACATGTAGACACATCACACACACACTTAAAACAAATGTA